>JAYMFT010264902.1:0-10713 GCA_038088735.1 Panulirus argus
CGAGACGGTGTATTGTAGTCGAGATCATACGTTCATTATCCCTAGGCGGATGCCATTGATTGGGGGCCATGGAGAACAACATAAGGGACGCGTTTCTCAATACAGAGTACTGTATACCGTGGCGACTGCATTCCGTTATCGCCACAGATGGTCCCCTGGACCTTGGCCAGCCAATATATCACCAGACTCCGACTCTTACAGTACTTCGTACGAAGTGTCAACAGAAGGAACCGCGCCATTCATCGTTACCCCGAGTTCTTAGAATGGCGCCACCAGAGAGAACAAGAAATAATGGATTTAAATTAGAAAAAAATATATTCAGGTCGGATGTGGGTAAATATTGGTTTGGGAATAGGGTACTAGATTTGTGGAACAAGTTGCCAGGTACAGTAGTGGAAGCTAGGTCTTTAAGTAGCTTTAAACGAAGGTTGGATGTGTTTATGGAATCAGTCTGTTGGCTGGAGGGTGGCCAGACTCAGGACCTGCCTAGCATGGGCCAATAGGCCTCTTGCAGTGTCTTCGCTTCTTATGTTTTATGTTCCATGTTGGTTTATGGTCTTCATGGTGTCCGTCAGAGTTGCATTTGGTGATGTGTCATGTCAAGTGTCGACAGGCGACATTCTCAGGCCAGTCTTTGTGCCGTTGACTGCGGCACTTTTTTTTTTTTTTTTTTTTTTTTTTTTTTTAGGCGGGAAGAAACTCATTTTCCAGCAATGTATGAGTTGGTATTGCTTTTCTGACTGATTTGACTACATGAACTTGAAAAATGTAGCTCTTTTGCGCGAAACATATAAAGGGCGCACCAGGTGTGACTACATTCATATTTACTGATACTGAAATTTTTCTGTGGTGCTGGTCACGCATACCTTCTGGCACCTCAGTGCAGCTCCCCTTCTGATTCTACTGTTGTTTCAGTCAGTCTTTACGGGGTAATCATTGTCTAGTGGCATTACTCGACGAAGAAAACTGTATTTGGAGATAGGAGGAAGCCAATGTTGGTTATTTTAGATGCCTAGCCAGGCGTGGAACCCTTGGAGACCATGAGTGGATCGGAAGTTTTGCAAATTAGGAGGTCTGGTATTGGGGTCTTCATAAGACTAGAGGGAAGTGCCGCCTGCAGTTGCTGTTTTTGTTGCTTCGTGTACCATAACTTGTGGTCGGCAAAGGGATACTTGAGTACTTTAAGGGAAAACTTGAGTTGAAGTCATTAGGGAAAGGAATTTGGAGTTAAAGGAAATGTTGTGAAGTAATACAGCCGGAACATATATGCCATATTCTTGCATGGCAGCGTGTTTAAAGGGGCCGAGGTCATCCGGGCGCGGCCCAAACGCGACCGTGGACTCGACCATATCACAGGGTCTCCTCACAGCAGATAAGATCATTGGTGTAAGGGTTGACCACTTCTTTTTTCAAATGATGGAATAATAGGAGAGCGGTTGAGGTTGGGCCGATGCGATGTGTAAGCGAGGATTTTGGGCTGGTATGTTAAGGAAAACGTTGCTGGTAAAAGCCAGGCTTTTCAGGAAAGAATGCCGTTTTGTTTAAGGCTTATGTGACGCTGTTCACCTCGACTAAGAATGGCTTAGAAAATTGCTCAGGATTCTCATTCACTTGTCATCCTGTTTTGTATGTTCACTGCTGCTCTGTGGACTAGGAAAACTTAATATGTCACCCAGTGCGTGGTGCACCTCTTCTAGGGCGCGCGCGCGCTCACCAGGAAAAAATGTTTTATATCATTGATTTTATAAGGCGGATACATTGGCGAAAGTACTTCACAGCACAAGAATAAGAATCTGTAAAGTTTCCCCAATTATTACTGATATAAGAAGCCGCTGTCCCTCTAGGTGTTCGCCAAAGGCACTAAATGTACTTAAAGCTTCCCTTTTACTGCTGTATTATATATTACATTTGAAATATGGCTTATATTTAGTTTGGTAATGCAGGCTGACATGGGATGTTGCATGAACTTGGTACAGATGTTGTTTTATTTTTATATGCTTGGGCAAATTACGTCAGTAGGGGTATAAAGAGGGTATCTAGGTTCCCACCCTCTCGACCACTGCAGTGTTTTGGTAGATCAGGTGGGAAATGAGGCAGTGATTGTGTGTGTGTGTGTGTGTGCTCGCACAGTCGGAAGTCGCACTTTAAGGCACGCACAATTCTGTAGATTACTCTTGCTATGCCGATATTGACGCTAAGGAAAACTGTGTTTGATACTAGTGTACCCATGTGAGGACGGTGTTGGAGGTTGTGGAAGAGTGGTGGCGGCGGTGGTGCCAGGTACGGTCTGGTACACTCGTGGAGGACTTGGGTAGGGGGGGGGGGTTGCTGAACTGTAGCCTCTCATCGCTGTGGAACATTCGCTGGAGTTATAATGCCCCAGTTTTATTATCTGCCACACTTGTGCCAGCACCTGAGTAACAACACAGGCACATGGGAAAACAGCATAGAACACTTGAACATTTTCACGCACGCAACGTTAACATTTGCTCACGTGCACGTTCACGATGTCTAGGGGATAAACAGTATTAAACAAACCAGACGCGGTTAGGTTAATGTGAAAAAAGAAATAGCGGCACAGCTGAACTTAGTGATAATAATGTTTTACAAGGGCTCCTTGATGCATGGAGAAATATTGTTATGTACCAGAGATGGCCTCTCTGTGGTTTAAAGATTTTATTAATGTTAGGGATACACATTTTCCTTATGATAAGGTGAATGGTTAATGGAGATATGTGGGAAAAACCATTGTTTAATTATGATTTGATCATGATCGGTGCTTTTCTAATTACTAACGGTTGGCTGAGGTTCAGAATTATCCCAGTCATTCCCAAGAAGGTTGGTGGAGTTCGTCCGCATTAAGAGCACGGCAGCAGCTTTCCATGGTTGAGTTGGAGACATCTGGGTTTGCCGAGCGTGACTTCAGCTTGAGATTTGTGTGAGGGGTTGGCTGTGTATAGGGCAAGAGCCACACTTTCACCTCACCAGTCTCCCGTTCTGCCCCACACCACCTCCCGTATAATTATCAACAAAAGTGTAGAAATATTTGTGGAACATACATAATTGTATATTTTGAAAAATGTTTCAGACACTAGACGCTGATACACAGATGCCTTTCTAAAGTAGTTTCCGAGTTACTCCTAGTTAATCCTTATCACAGAAACTTTCGTTTCTAAATTAGTTGGGTGACGTCGACAATGAATACTTAGTTCTTCCGAAGATGCAATGATACAGTAATCAAGTGGTCATAGTGAGTAGCTAGACAAGAAGTTTGTTAGAAAGGACGAGGAGTGATTTTGCATTATAAAGGTTGAAGGATGGTTGAAAAAAAGTAATGAAACTGTAAATGTTGACATATTTAAAAAGCTTCTTAAATGTTTAAAAACGAATGTTGGCGGAGGGATCCTACAAATGTAGAACTTTCTTACCTTATTTTACAGTTGGGTAATTCTAACAGAAGCATACATACATACAACTGCTGTCACATCTGAGGTAGTTTCAACTCTACATACATGCTTTACAGAGTAGATTCTAAGCAGTCCGACTTTTCATCTCGCTCAGTCTGACCTCCCAACTTAACCCTCTTTCCCTATCCCCGTTTTGATGCTGACACCCATGTTTTAGAGATACTATCCTAACGAAGGCTCGGCAGATTTTCTGGGCTAGGCGGGTCGGCGCTGCCGTGTGTCCTTAGCCCATTTCGCTTTATTGTATAGGGAAACCAATAATAAATGTCGGAGAATGGGTCACCTGTGTGTAACAAATTATTAAAAGCTTGTATCCCCCTTTTCTCTCTGCCAGCTTTGTCAATCACTTGTTAAGCATCAAAGACAAAAAGTTTCAAGTAAACATTGAATCTGAACATTTCAAGATTTTCAGTTTCTCTACAGAACCTTTCACTAATAAAATGTTGACATTTGACGCAGTTTTTTTTTTTTCTATCAATCAATAAGATAATCTTATTAGTAGATTACTTCGGCATATGTTCCCGAGAGCTGGCTGTTTGCGTGCATCCGCAATTAAACTACGTAATAACAAACAATATTGTTGTGAGGCTGCTGGCGAGTCACAGGTGGGCCGTTGATGTCTTTTGTCAAGCTTTTCATTTTTTTACTCTCAACGGCTCCGTGCCCTTATACTAAAGATAGGCTATCCACATCCTTCTGCCTCCCGTTTTCATGCTTTGTTCAAGACCTGGCATCCTTGACGACCTAAGTCCATAGCTGGTGTCTTTAACAATAAAACATACGTACGTAGAGTACATACACATACCATGCTCAGAAGCGCGAATGTCGGTCGTAAGTAAAATGTAATGCAACAATTAAACAAATCCTGTATGGTGGAATAATTTTGATTATATTTTTGCCGCTCCCAGCGGCACTCCATGCCCATCCTGCAAGTAGTATCGCAAAAGAATGAAAGAGGTCGCAGAGTGGCTTTTTCAGACTCCATTGGGAAAATATGACATTTTATCACAGCGTCGGTTCATTGCATAAATTTACAAGCTTTGATATAGTAAATTATCTACTTAATGCAAAAAGTGAATAGTTCCAGATTTTTCAGGTATTATGATATCAAAACAATGTGTTGCGTTTTATACTGCAAGGTTTGTTTGGAACTATCCATAAAAGACTTTATTTTTCACTATGTGTCCATGTCTCTGCCTTCAAACTTTAATCTTCGTTTGATTAACATCTTCAGATAGACCAAAGCTCCGTGTAGTACCCATAGTCTAGCTTTAGCATTAATATTACAATGATATCTTGTATACTACTGATCTTGGTACCGGATGAGCCAGGTTATGCCACAGTCTGCACGTCCCGGTGTTACATGATTCCCCTTTAAATTTAGACCATGGTAGTCGCGTTGAGTTAGAAGTGTGGCAGTGGTGCTGTCCTGTTCAAAGACTGTACCGTTGTGTTCAAGGGATTATACGTGTTTGCCTGGTGGAATATAGTACGTCGTCTTAATGAAGGTTTTCAGCTTCATAGTAAGTGAAGTAACTGGAGGAAAGTTTAGTAAAAATTGGTGTCGCAATGAGAACGATCTTGGGTCATCGTCAAGTTCTTAATGGTATTCTTTAGCAGGTCACAAATGAGGAACACACCTCCTCTGACTGTGTTTCTGGGTCACCTCGAGTGCCTTAGAGTACTGACTTTTGTGTAAGCATTCTAGGTATCTCGACCACGTCTGACTTGAAGTTGCGCTTCGTCTTTGACAGTTTGAGTTGGTAAAGTGAGAAAGTGAGATTTGCGGCTTTTCTAGGGCCTTTGGTTCTGAAACCCGTGAGCAGGACGATATTAACCTGTAGCATGATGGTATTAGGCTTTGACCAGTCCCTTAAGGTTCAAGTCAGAGGTAATGCCATTATGTACAGTGGTCGTAACATCATGCTCATTGATCATTTCATAGTACTCGAGAGGTTAACTGTTTTAAACTTCGATCCTAGTTAGAATAAACAGTAGAGAGAATCTGGTACAATCTTCCTGCTATAACCGTAACTGAAGACACGGAGAAAGTCCTACAGGTAGTGTGCTATATTTTGTTTGTATTGTACACGTGCCGCTGTTCTGCATACCGTCAGCGGAAGTTACAGAGGCTGGGAGGGAACAAGGCCGTCATGCACCGAGTTCTCTGCCAGTTTCCCCGCAAGTTGTACTTCATCAGTCCACTGAGGGGAAACTGCTTTTTCGGTTCTACATGTTTCATGAAGACTTTTTGTTGTCGCATTGTTTGGCGGAGAATATTACCCACGCATCTCCTATGTGAATAAAAAAAAATTGAAAAATAGGGGCGAGAGCGGGGGACAGGAAATCCTCCTATCCTGTAGTACCACTTTTCAAATTAGAAATAGAAAAAGAAGCAGTGCAAGGATTTTTTTTACACGTAGTTTCTGTCGCTAATGTTGCTGCGCTGAGGCAGGTAAAGCGAAGATGTGTTAAAGCACTTATTATTTTCTGATTATCATTGTTAATGCGCTTGTCCGCTTTACCCCGACAGTTACAAGCAACGGCAGGGGTTCCCGATCTCGTCAGCGCGTCTGACCTTCATAAGAACCTTCGGCTCCGACCACGCCATCGGTATTCATTCTTAGATGATGGGCCCCGCCCGTTTCTACCTACACAAAGCTTTGAGAGAGCCTACCTTTCTTTATAAGCCCACACAAGCTTTAGGCAAGGAAATATTGTAATTAGGTTTAAGCATGCAGATGAGTGGTAAGACGCTCATTGATGTACTCATTAAAAAAAAAAATACAGAATTCCTTTCACCGTTTATTCGCGAATGTTTGTATTGGTATAATTTTTGGTGATATAGATATTAAACGAAATATGGATATTGCCATCACAGAATTTCTAACATTTTGTGACAAAGTTGTAGGAAGGGTGAGTAGGTAGACAGCAGCCTGCGTGCCTAAATTGCCATGTATCGGGAGTAGGCTAGGCTAGTGCGCACTTTTTCTTTACATGTCTTCACACCTTAGCAAGACAACAAATAGTGCTCTTATAAAAGGCAAAGGGAGCTGAGGTGCCCTTGGCCAACTGTGAACATCTCCATAGTGGTGATATTCACACCGACTGGTTGGTATACAAACTGTACTTGTGCATGATAATAGATTGTTCACGCTTTTTATTGAGAGTATATGCATCACTCCTTTTAACCGGAACATGGAATTGTTGACAACGGGTGTAGTTCGTTGGTTATTTGTCGTTAGATGAGGCCTTTAAAATAGCTTCAGAGGCATTGGCGAGTGTTTTTGGAAGTGACGTCAGCGGGGCTATCGGTAAGGATTACTGCAAATAGTGTGTTATAAAACCGTTTTTCTTTTTTTCTTCACTCCTAACGTTTTATTAATTATTTATTTAATGTCGAAACTGTTAGCAATAACTTTACACGGCAGTGTTTGTGTGCGACGCAAAAAGTGTTAAGCCATGATGGAGAGTGTTGGACTAGCAGCATTAGCAGGTAGCGCTAGAGGCAGACAGTAGAGCTGACGGGATTCCCACGCTTGTCGACTAACCCAGCACATTCCTTACGAGCATGGCGACTGGACTTTGCCCCAGGTGAAACAAGAACATCAGACATAGCTAGATGATTTTATTAAGCTTTCAAAATCACAGTTAATATAAATGCAGTTTTAATTTGTTCATGTAGTTCCAAGAACTTGCATGTTTTAAGTAAAAAGCCTTACCAAAATCCGTAAGGAAAAATTGGACTGTAAAAGATGACTCTCGTAGTGATCAGATTACATTTTGTCTTTTTTTTTTTTTAAGAAGAAAAAGTTTGCCGGCTGCCGGCTCCCTCCATCCTGTCAGTGTGGAAGGCTGAGGGATTGAGCTTGGTGGCGGTTAGGGACACTGTGGGGAAGCCGTCACCACTACCTGCCTGCTTCTTTCGCGGACAGAAACGTAATACAGTTTTGGAAGTTTCGTGTAAGTGAAAGGACATTTTTCTGAGCTAGGAATGTACACTTTTATTTTATAATTCAGTAAACTGTTCTTTATATATATATTTATTAACTGTACAGTATTTTGTCTTGAAAGTTTTCTTTGTTTCTCTCAATATGTTTATAGCATTAATGATCACAGGTCTATGCACTTACCAATTTCAAGTTTACAGCATAACCTGTCGTACGTTAACATTTCCCGCTTTAAATATACCGCTTTACCCGCCGAAAAATATGAGTATTAATACGCCCGCCGTAAGTTTAGAACATTACCCACCTTAACAGCATTATCCATCACAGGATTGCAGCATTACCAGCAGAAAGTTAACACCATTACCTGACTAGTTAACACCATTATATGGCTAGTTTGCAGCATTAGCATCCATAAGTTTATAGCAGTCAGTCAGCTTTTAGCTTTACCCGCCATAAGCATACAGCATTACTTTCCACAATCTTCCAGCATTACTTTTCACATCTCATCACAGTACTGACCTTAGAAGAGACAGCTTTATCCGTTATTGATTATGCAGCATTAACAGTTACCGTGTGAAAGCCGTGCATGTACGTCAGTATATGCTGATTTGCTTTTATTTTTCATTTTTTCGGTGATAATGATTAGTTCATCTTGTCCTAGCTAATTTCTTCACGCCTACCAGTCCTATAATACCCGATTAGTTGCCTGCTATCAGATGGCGCCAGTGGGTGGGACCGGTTGCCAGTGGAGAGGTTATTAGAGGGGATGGTTGCGACTGCGTCGGTAGGAGGCTTGGTGTGGTGGGGGAGTTTGGGAAACTGGAAGCAGACCGTCCAGCTGCGCGCCGCGACCCTCACGCTGCTCAGGACCACTGTTCGCTCACTGTTAGATGTACTTAAACAAGAGGCTAATTGACATTTTTTAGATTAGCATTACTTGCACCAAATATTTTTTTTTATCTTTGCGTAATATGGAGTTGCCTTCTGAATTTGCTTACAGCTTTTTTGATATATAACTAATCTTTTTTTTTGTTAAAGGCTCCAGTCACGGACAAAAGTCATCATCAAGACCGGGCCTTATGTGAAATATAGAGAGAATTTTGAACAGAAAAGGAGAGACAAGGGAAAGTATTTACAAATTTTTGAGAAAGTGAAAGACGTCTTTTGAAAAGCGCTTGGTCATAGTTAATGGGAAAGACATGGGAAGGTAGAGAGTTCCAAAGCTACGGCGTGTAGGGAAAGAAGCAGGTATCAAACGGCCCTCCCTTGAGTTGCCGATGCCACACAATAATCATGTGACGCAGCAGCTTGCCGAGAACTGCGTGGTCTAGCTAATGGTGGGGGCTTTACCTTTTATTTGAAGAATTCGAAATGCTGTTTATATTGTTACATCGTCAAAGCGTTTCTCTGATAATGTGGATGAAGAAATTATAACTGTGTAGAAAGAGGCAAACATAGATCGTCCAGCGAGTACAGTCGGAAAGATAAAAGCACTGGTACTGATCTTGGTGATAATGCAAAGTAAAGACAGAAAAATTTATTTTGGTGGGCAAAAGTTGGTATGTTTGAAGATATAGTAATCCCAACAATATTATATGGATGCGAGGCATGGATTGTAGATAAAGATGTGCGAAGAGGATGGATGTGTTGGAAATTAATGTTTTAGGACAATATGTGGTGTAATGTGGTATGATCGAGTAAGTAAATAAGGGGTAAGATATAGTTTTGATAAAAAGTGTGATTGAGAGAGCTAAAGAGGGAGTGCTGAAATGGTTTGGACGTATGAAGAGAATGAGTGAATAAAGGTTAACAAAGAGGATATTTGTGTCAAGTTGAAGGAAAAGTAAGGGGAAAACCATATTGGAGAGCGAAGGATGGAATTATTTTTTTTTATTATTGTTTTGTTTAGCGATCGTGGCCTGGACATTCAGGAGGGTGAAAGGCGGGCACAGGATTGAGTGAATTGGAACGATGTGGTATACAGGGATCGACGTGCTGTCAATGGACTAGATCAGGGCATGTGAAGAAGCCGGAGTAAACCATAGAAAGGTCTGTTGTGCCTGTTTGTGGATGGATGGGGAGCTTTGGTTGCAGTGCATTACACATAACAGAAATTAGATGTGAGCGAATGTGGTCTTCGTCTGTTCCGGACGCTAATACGCTAATGCGGGAAACAACTATCAAATATTAAAGAAAATCCTTGATATGTACTCATCATTATTTAGTGTCTCTTTTGGCTTCCTCAAAGATTTCTAGCTTGCAAATATCCATCGTAGAGTACGGAAAACGTCAGAATATGTTGAAGCCGCTTTAACTATGGTCAGGCTTAGAAGAGTTTTTAATTCAAATATCTGGGTGAGTGGGGCGAGCGCCTCTCACCCTGAGCGTAACGTCCGTGGGAAGTGTTGCCAGTACAGGCTGTGCGCGACCCTCTCATCATCGTTACCACACCAGCATGATCCTCATCTGGCAGAGAATAATCTTAGTCTTCAGCAGAGTGAGAGTTGTGTCATAATACCTTCCCTACAGTGTTTCATTATTGTATTTAAGGAAAGGGAAGAGGGAGAGAGGCAACGGGGGAGTGACTAGCAGTCTTCGTGGAAGGGTGTTGGGAGGTTGGCTCACGCCTTGCCATATGTCTTCATTTGTTATTATTGCTTCTGAATATTTCTGGATGTCTTTAAAACAAATAACAGATTTGTTTTCCTCCAGATAAAAGAAAAACTATATTCTTCGCAAGTCTCGTTTTAACATTGTGGTACAGCCATTGGGCCTTTTCTCGTACATGGTTCCATTTGACAGGTTGATTTATGTTTTTTCTCTTATGAAGTTGATATATACTCACTAGATATACTGATCGAGTCAGGGAGAGTGTTTGAGCAGGAAAGGAGAGTGTAGAGTTGTGTGGAAACCCGTCCATACACGTGGGTCATGTTGATAAACCTCACGTGGCCGTAGGTCACGTGTACATGACAGCCACAGCAGCAACCGTTCTGGCCTCCCACAGCATAGGTAGCGCCATGGTAGAAGTTTACAGTAGATTTAGAGACTTTTGCGACAAAAATAATGAAGATGTAACATTAAATATGAACCAGTTCCTTAGCCCTTAACCAAGATGGTACGACCCTTTGATGATGCACAAGTTGACATTCATATTCATTGCTGGTAATATGTATACCACTTTGGAGTAGTTTACTTTCATTTATTATACATTCTTGGATAGATATGTAAAGATTTTTCATATTATATATATATATATATATATATATATATATATATATATATATATATGTATA
>JAYMFT010264913.1:0-10713 GCA_038088735.1 Panulirus argus
GCTCAGTCCTCTGTTCTTAACGCTACCTCGCTAACGCGGGAAAAGGCGAATATGTATGAAAAAAAAAAAAAATATATTCTTTAGTCCAACTTATCTCAAAAAAAAAAAAAAAAGTCACGGAAAAAAGTCCACATCAAGGCTGGGCCTTAATTGAACTATAGCCAGAATTATGAAACTGAAAAAGAAAAGACAAAGGAAAGTATTTATGAATTTTTGAGAAAGTGCTGTATCATCCTATTGCTTTGACTGTTACTATCTATCTATATATATCTCTGATGCCTGTTACCACCTGGAACTCCTTAATAGCCTTCATGATTTGCTAACTCCATTGCCACTCTAGCACAGTATTTGCAGAGGCTCCTACCTAATTTTCCAACTGACTACGTCTTCTTAATGCTCCTGCCTATTATTCCTACTTATTATCTGTCTATCCATTCATATCTCTGATGCCTGTTCCCACCTGGAACTTGACTATTACTATCTCTAAAATCTTTTAAAGTCTCTTCAGTTCATTTTATAATTTGATACTTGTGTTCCATTTCCTGTGTAGTGCCAGGAACAGATGAAGATATGGCCTCATTTACTCAAATCCACTCTGTTTATTGTCACATATAGTGCACCAAAACCAGAGCTCCCTATCCACAACCAGCTCATTGACAGTAAGTCACCCCCTGTATACTTCATCACAATATCCCATGCACACCTCATACCTTCCTGCATATTCAGGGCCAGATCACTCAAAGCATCTCTCACTCCATCCTTTTATCTCCAGTTTGGTCTCCATTTCCTTATCTCTTCCACTTAAGACACATACCGTCTTAGCCTCTCCTCACTCATCCTCTTCATATACACAATCCAAACCATTTCAGCACACCCTCTTCAGCTTTCTGAGACATTCCCATCTCACTTGTACTTTTTGACTCATGTTTTCTTGAATAGATTATATCTATCTTTGGTTTCCATAATGTGGAATCACCAATGATATCCTTTCCAATATTACTGAGGAATCGTATGTAGTGGCCTCTGATATTTTAAAAGATTTTAATTGTGTAGACTAGTGATCTGTTCTTCATTCTTTCGATTCTTCACCCTTACTCTGTTTTCATATCCAACTTTCTATGTAGTTAGGTCCATTTTTGTAATTGTTAATGGATTAAATTTTCGTCTTTTCCTTTCATCATTGATGTTCCTCAGGGTTCTGTCTTGCCTCTTACCCTTTTTCTCTAGCTTATCCATAACTCTTTTTTAACATACTTCCCAGTTCATTCATATGTAGATTAATTACCTCTCTCTACCTCTAATTTTGTTAATTGTGCTCCACCTTTTCTTGCTTGATCTACTATATGCATCTTAAGAATTAGATATGAACTCAAGTTTGATAGGAAGTTTGATAGGACTTCTTAGTGGAGCATATGTAGCTTTAAGATTAACATATCCAAACTCCAAACTCCCTTTCAAATTTCTCACGTCTTTAGCATTTCCTTTGATGGTTTAGTGATTCATCCACTCTACACAAGAGACATACTTGCTATCACCATAATGTCTGATTTCTAATGAAAATTCCACATTATGCAGATAGCTAGGTCTCCCTTTGAAAAAGTGGGAGTTATTCAAATACTAAAGATTCTTCCTTTCTTAGCAGTTTCTCCTGCTATGTAAATGGTTGTTTTGTCTGTGTGTGGAGTACTATTCTTGTTTTGCATCTGAGTTGACCTCTAACTCTGTATATTTCTTTGACAGAGCCAAGTATAATGCTGTTCAACTTATCTGCTCTCTCAGTCTGACCTGAAAACTTGTTTTCCCCATATATAGATATTTAGTTTCTGCAGCACATATCACATTACTGTATCTCATAATGTAACTGTTAGTAAGTCAAGGGGCCATTTTGATTTTCATTTTTGTCCATACTCTGGCAAAGTTTGAAACTCTTCAGTTTTCATATCTTTTATGATAACACAAACTTGCCTTGTTTTAAAAGGTTAGTACTTCACCACCTCAAAAACTCAAAGACCACTCTCTTATGCCCTTTGTTTTTCATTCAAAGCCTTTCCTTTATGAGGACTTCTATCAAAGACTGGTAGCTTTAAGGGTATGTGTGCTTGACCTTTCCCATGTGAATGGTAAATTAGTTGAAAATAATGGTCGTATAAAACTTGTAGCTTTTGTCTTTAAAGTAAAACTGCCACATTGACAACACAGTATATCAACAGATGGCATTGCCCGTACAGGAGCTGCTGGTTTCAATGAACTTCGTAATGCAGTGTTTGCTAAAGTTGCTCAGAACTCCATCCGCAAGATAGCCAAGAACGTATTTCTCCATCTGCACAGCCTTGATTTAAATTTCCACTTGAGCAGACAGACTGGGGCTCTGTCAAAGGCAATTGATAGAGGCAGTCGAGGAATTAACTTTGTTATGTCAGCTCTTGTGTTCAATGTTGTGCCCACAATATTTGAAGTGAGCCTTGTGTCAGGTATACTGGTAAGTGGAATTTGTATACCCTTGTTTCTTATAGTGTAAGCATTTGGGAACTATCACTTGTAAGGAAACTAGACTAACATGTATAATTCTTTTGCAGATGTTTTGAGTTTTATTGTTTGGTGCTTCATGTGAGGAGGTAAGGATTGTTGGGTTCTGGAAATTCAGAGAAATTTACTGAGAATGTAAGAAAAAGCTTGTGTTATAGCTTGATGCAGTTTCTTATATTCCGCCCCTTTGTGAGTAGATGCTTATGATAGAGAAATGTAGATTAATTTACATTTACTTCGTAAATTCCTGTCATGTTATCTGTCTTTCACATGTTAAAAGACATCAATGCACCACATTTAGAAAGAGATATGGGTATGAATTGCATTTCAGCACTTGAATTCACACAGGTTATTGCTTCCCCATTCTGAGATACTGCACAGGTCTGAATTAAGAGAAGAGATGTGCTCAGTGCAAGAAAGAGAACAAGAATTATAATGAGGAAGGAAGAGGAAATGAGTTAAAGTATGCCATAATCACACTCTTCAGTCAGTTTGGTTTTTGTTTCATGTTTACACAAGCCTGAACAGACTAGGTCAACCATAACAACAGTCCTTGCTGTTGATGTGTGTGTGTGTGTAATTATGTAATTTTTCCTTATGTCTTTCTCATTTCCATAATTCCAGCTTATATAATATCTCATTCAAAACCAAAATTGATCCTAAACTTTCAGGTTATTATGCATATTATGGTACTACTTTCTTGCAGACTTTTACATTTACCCTGAATGAAGAAAAGAACGTCAAGTGAGATGAATGACACTGTTAAAGTTTAATGTTTGTCAAAAGTTCTTATGCATTGATAATAATATTATTTTAGATGCATTAGTAGTTGGTAGGCAGCCAACGACCAGAGAGGTATTTTATCAGTACTACCTGCCTGGGTATCAGGTGGGTTATTTACATCTGCTGAGTGAGTCAGCACTTTATTGGTTGTCAAGTTGCATTCCTATGACCCAGGTGGCTGTCTTTTCTTTCTGCCTCACTAACATGTGAACTACTGGCATTCTGTCCACAAACATATTATCTCTCCTTGTCATATATAACACTTGACAATACTTAGCTCATGCAGCTCATACATCATAAGTCTAGATTTTCCTGCGGTGAGCACTGTGTTAAACTGCCTTTTGGCAAAATGGTAGGAGCAGTAGATAGAAGTAGAAGGGAGGAAGATTTAGGTAGGAGCATTAGGTAGAAACATTAGTTAGAAGTAGTAGGTAGGAGCATTAAATAGAACATTAGTTAGGAACCTCTGCAAAAGATGTGCTAGAGTTGCCCTTTGCCAGTAGCCTGTTAAGGGTGAGGCACTAAAGGCTAAGAAGTGGAACAGGAGTTCTTTAGTTATGGAGACTGTTGCCATGGCCACCCCTTTGAGGGAATTGGATCCAATTGGAACAGGCGTCAGAGGTATAGATAGATAGTCATTACCTGTATGGCATAAGGACTCCAAAAGTGTACTTGATCAGAAACTTACAATTCTATTGTATGATTTTCAGGCCTATAAATGTGGTTGGGAATTTGCTGGTGTAACTGTGGCCTCAATAGTAGCATACGCTGCCTTTACTTTGGGCATAACGCAGTGGCGCACCAAATTTCGAGTAGAAATGAATAAGGCAGAAAATGAAGCGGGAAACAAAGCCATTGATTCGCTCATCAATTTTGAAACAGTTAAGGTTAGTATATCTCTAATATAGTTGATGTTCGTGATTGAAAGTACAGTGTGTTATTGTTATGCATCGCAGCGTTATTTGTAGTGCAATGAACTTTTTTTTTTTTTATCCTACTGCACATGATATGATTTGAGTAAGAAATGAAAATGAGGATGAAAATAAGAATTTGCTTACATAGATATTCACTTTTCTTGGTAGTTCTTGGTAGTTTTTAAAGTAATTGCCACTTCCACTTGAGTGAGCTAATGGCAGAAACATACAAAGTTGACCTCATGTTCACACATTTGCTCCCTAGCATTCTTGTATAATGCAGTTACCAGAACCTACCATCCATAGCCAGGCAACACAGACTACTGTGTGATTTACCTTGAGAGCATGTAATTTTAGAAGAGGTATAGAATGTGCTGATGTGCTTTGTATACCTTGGAATATGTGAAATTGTAGGTGGAACCATGGGGGCTGTAGTTAAGTCAAAAGCTGGAAGAGGGGGCTAAGGTCCTGGGTGTATTGATGAGTATGTGGAAGACTAAGGTCAGAGTCTGTTTAGGCAAAGATTAGTAGGTCTGATGGTGTTGTAGTCCCTGTTGTGTAGTATGGATGCTTCTGAGGCCTTGAATACAAACAAAGGAAAGAGAGTGGGTGTGCTGGAAATGAAATATTTGGTGTTGATATAGGGTGTGAGACAGGTTGATCATGTAAGGAATGACATTGTCAAAGAGGAATGTGGTAGCAAGTGTAGTCTTATTTGGTTTTGAATTGGTTTGGGCATACGGAGAGGAAGAGCGAAGAAAGACCAAGATGGTATCTATGTCTTAATTGGAGGGAGCAAGGGAGAGGGCAAGACAGAAGAGAATGGATGGAAGGATTGGATGAAACTGGATTGATGATAATATATGTAGCATTAGTTACAAAGTAGATGAGTTTTTTTATTCAAGATTTATTGTTATGGGAATGGAAAAGTGGATTTTGTTTAGGTTCATCAAGATTAGATCTGATGATGACGGTGTCTCTTTCAGTATTTTAACAATGAAAAATATGAGGCTGACCAATATGACGAGTACCAACGAAAGTATGAACGAGCTTCCCTAAAAACTGCTACATCTTTGGCCTTGCTCAACTGGGGTCAAAATGCAATCTTCAGTGTTGCACTATCAACCATGATGGTCCTGGCAACCAAGGAAATAATTGCAGGTAAATATCATAGCTAACTGTAATAGGAAAGCAAAAAACTGAGAAATTAGAATTACAGAGAAATGGATGGAAAGATTGTAGGTTGTTGTAGAGTTTGAGACTATTTTCACACAGCCATTGTAGCTTTATTATCAATGTGGCAAAAAAAGAAAATTATATTTAAGAGAAGAGTTCACTTGTTTATTTCTCTTATAGTTAGGGATCCTTTGGTGTTGAAGGCTATTGGTTTGAGACCTTATGAGTATCATCATTCAAATCATTACCCTACTAAAATTTCCTATATTCTGGGGGAGCTGTTAAACTAGTAAAATAATATTATCCATTCCTGGAGTGATGGCCAAGGTAGGTAAAAGAAGAATTAACAAAAGAGTATGAGAAGGAAGGAGATAACAGTAAAAGTGATGATAATGATTATGGTAATGATAATATTAATGTTAAAGATATTTTGGCCAACAATGTGAATATTTGGAATGGATTTGATTTCAGTGGTAGATGAAATATCAGAAAATGGCTTAAAAGACAATTGAATAGCTGATGTAACAGAAGCAGTGAAAAGATAGATGTGAGTATGGAAGTATGATTAGGGATCCTGGTAGTTATGGTGTACTTTAGTCTGATATATAGACATGAAACCTAAATCCATAGTAAGACATTGAGTAAATTGCAAACAGCTGAGATGCAGTTCAATAGATTATGTTCATGGCACTACCTAACTAACACGAGAAACAGCAGTCAGGTGTGAAAAAGAGATGAATTGGAAGGATTTTAGGAAAAAACCCAAGTTTCAATTGCTTATTGATTCAACACATACATCATGTACTTGCTGAATGTTATGGTAAATTGCCCCCCTTTTTTTTTTGTACAAAATTCTCTTTTATAGGTTCATACTCATGGAGTGACAGATTTTGAGTGTTTGAGGCTAGAACATGCAGAAGAGTGAAGGGTATGCACTGAATGAAGTGAAATGGAGTGATTTGGCATATAGAGGTTCATGTGCTGTTGGTGGACTGAACCAGGGCATGTGAAGCAGCTGGGGGAAACTATAGAAAGGTCTGTGGGGCCTGTAGTTTTGGTGCATTACACCTTACAGCTAGAGAATGGATGTGACTGAATGAGGCCTTTTTTCGCCTGCTCTTGGCATTACCTCACTGACATGGGAAACTGTAAAAAAGGATCAGTAAAAGAATATGTAAAAGATATTGTAGCTTGAAAACCTCACAATATCTTTAAATATTTCATTATTAATGAAAGAGACTATTTGCAAAAAAATAAGAATTTCCCTCAGATTTGTTGCTATTTCAAGTCATAATGATGGTCTATGAATTTGTACTCTAATTCTCAAATGTCAATATAATGAAATGTTGCTTTTTGAAGGATTTCTTCTTCAAGTGTCAGCTTCATTTAAGTACAGTGAGTAACTTATATAAAGATGGAGAGTTTACAATATGCATATCATGGCTATGATGTTCATAATATCTCAAGTATTTGGTTTTAGTTTTTGAAACATGCTGAGGTTTTAAACATCAGCTGGGTCTGGTTTGGTATTGATTGACTGATGGGCTTGTAAAGCTGGTCCTACTGTGAGGTCCTTAGGCAAACTTTTTGTGACTGAGAGGTTGTAGTCATACAAAGCTGGAAGATATTGTTTGTACTGTGGTTATGATATAATGTTTTTGAATGTAACTATGTAATAGTAAGTGGATATATGATAACCCTATCACTGTGAGATGTATAAAGTCAATAAATTAGAATTATTTTTACGATGAGAAACATAGTAATATTCCTTGTAATATTTTGCAGGAAATTTAACTGTTGGTGACCTTGTGATGGTTAATGGATTGTTATTTCAACTCTCCCTCCCACTGAACTTCCTAGGGTCAGTTTATCGTGAAGTACGTCAAGCTCTCATTGACATGCAGACCATGTTCACACTGATGAAGCAGCCTGCTTCTATTACAGTAAGTATATCTAGATTTTTTTATGTTCACTATATTCATATAGTTTTGTTGGTAATTCACTGATAAGGGAATTGTTTGGAATATTTATTATCTATGGATTAATTTTGAGAAAGGTAAGTTGATAGATGTGCATTCATAAAGGTTATAAAATTTCCAAGATTTGAAAGAAAAACTATTTTTTTTTTTACTAAATGTATTAAACTATTGAAGGTCACTTCCCCTTAAATTACATACCTAGTAAAATTCAAAGATATGTTTACAAGATAATCAGAATGAACCTATTAAATACATTATAGTTCCAGGCCAAAGAAAAGTTTTTTTTTTTTCTCTTTTTTTTTTTTTTTCTTTTTTTTTTTTTTCCCCCAAACAAAAATGTAGAATTTTAGGATTATTATATGAGAAATTCTTTTAGTCAGGCTTTTCAGTATAAGTAAGTCCCAAGGTGAAGTGCCTGAGTACTGATGGTGTGCAGAGCAGTCTCCTTGTCAGCGGTCACAAATCAAGGAATGAGTTAGTGCTTTACTTGTTGGAATTTTGTGGTTTTTGATTTGTGCTCTAACACAGACGTGAATTGTTCTTATACTGGTATAGTTTTAATGGAAGAACACCATGTATACCCTGAAACTCATTAACACAAGGACTGAAAATATGCCTCATAGGTATTTGTAAACATAAAAGTCAGTATTTCCTCATTCAGTTAATATTAGTGTATCTGTTCTGCAAATAGTTATTAGCTTTCATTTCTGATCAGGTTACACATTTGGTCATCCAAAGGCTCTAGTCCCAAAATATTATGCTAACTAGCTATTTCTCCATCCTGCTGATATGTGGCTCTAAGTTCTCCATCCAATTCAGTAATAGGTTTTGACTGCAAGATTGATTTCTATAAATTGAAGACAAGGCCACACAAACACATACCATATTTTTTCTATCCAGACTTGTCCTTGGGCATTCTAAAACTGAAGCAAGGACCCATAGTCGTGTTCAGTGGAGTCAGTGGCAAGTGGTTTGTTGCTCCTGAATTACTATCACTACTAATATTATTTTGAAATTGGAAATAGTATTTAATAATGAGTTTTGGTGTTAATATTTCATACTGTAATGTCCATTTGAGTGTAGATAGTAAGTCATTGGCCCCAGATCTGTTGCTTAACTTGTCCTAAGCATGGGAAAGTCTCTTGAGGTCTAAGCCCACTTCTTCTTTGTCCAGTCGTATTTTCCTTAGAGCCTTTTCCTCAGCTTCTTCTACCATTTAAATAGAATTTTATTTATTTCATCGTAAACTATATCCTTGCAGAATGTCCAAAATGCCATTCCATTGAGAGTAACTCCAGAAGAGGCCACAATTACCTTCAACAATGTTTGCTTTGCATACACTCCAGAGAATCCAGTCTTAGATAACATAAGCTTTACTGTCCCAGCTGGCAAGAAGATTGCTATTGTTGGTGGCTCAGGATCAGGGTGAGATATCATTTTTTGTTATTTGAACTTTTATATGATTATGAGATAGGGCTCATGAATTCATAAAGAGAATGTTAGCAAAAGAAAAATAAGTTGAAGAAGTAGAGTGTGTAGGTCAGCAAATATTTTATTCTAGAAAGGATTAAGATAAGAATTAACAAAGAAGGATTAAAGAATGTAAAGGTTTTGTGGTATTAGGAAAGTTATGAGAGGCAGTGAATTGTTATAAAGGGAGAATTTTCACAGTTTACACATGAATATACATGCAGCAGGTGAACCTGCAGGTATTTTATTGGAGAATTAGACACCCCATAAAAAGGTCCTGCAGCTTTTTGACCTGACATGACTGCAGATATGTTCCCTTCAAGCATCCTGTGCATGAGTGCAGAAATCTCTCCACACAAACCAGATATCCTTATGTTTACCAACCATCTCAGAGCCCTAACTTGAGATTAATTCACTGGTATATTATCTTGAATTTCTGTTTTTTTTTTCTGTGGTTTTGTGCACATTAGATGCATGACGTATCTCACCATGATCATGTGTTGTGTGTTATGAAATATTCAGGTATACTGGTTTTAATCAGTATCTTTTTTATCCTCTTTAGGAAGTCAACGATTGTACGCCTTATGTATCGCTTTTATGAACCCAGTAGTGGTACCATCACCATAAATGGACAAAACATCAGTGCTGTAGACATTGATAGTCTGAGGAAGGCCATTGCTGTAGTACCTCAGGTAAGAGGCACATAGCCGGGGGAAGGTCATTGCTGCAGTGCCTCAGGTAAGAAGCATATAGTCTGAGGAACATCATTGCTGTAGTATCTCAAGTAAAAGGTACTTAGTCTGAGGATGTTCATTGCTGTAGTACCTCTGGTAAGACGCACATAGTCTGAGGAACATCATTGCTGTAGTATCTCAGGTAAGAGGTACATAGTCTGAGGAACATCATTGCTGTAGTACCTCAGGTAAGAGGTACCTAGTCTGAGGATGTTCATTGCTGTAGTACCTCTCGTAAGAGGCACATAGTCTGAGGAACATCATTGCTGTAGTACCTCAGGTAAGAGGTACATAGCCTGAGGATGTTCATTGCTGTAGTACCTTTGGTAAGAGGCACATAGTCTGAGGAAGGTCATTGCTGTAGTACCTAAGGTAAGAGGCACATAGTCTGAGGAACATCATTGCTGCAGTACCTCATTCGGCTCAATTTGACCAACGATTCTTAGCTAATTAAGGAATCCATTCAATTGCATACATATAGTGCTTTGTGGCAGTCAAGGATCATAAAGAATTTGCTGAATGTAAAAAATTTACATTTACTTTAGTGTCCCAAAACTAGTCGACAAAACTCTTAAAGTGAAAAACTCAGACTTTAGACACTGAGATCTGAGGCTGAGAGCCATGAGCCATATTTATGTGTGAGAACTTAGGTGTATATGTATGTGTAACATGATTATTAGGTGTATTACATAATATTTAAGGGAATAAGTGTCAAAGATTTCCAGATTTCATTTATATCAGTTTGTATAAATATATGGACTCCCAGTAGCGGTTAGCATTCCTGACCTTGATGCATTCACAGGCTGCCCAGGGTTGAGCGCATAGGTTCGAATCATGGTAACGGCAATTGGTCTACAGTCAACCCAACTGTTCATCCATCCATAGGGTTTGGTCAATAAAATGAGTACCTGGCTCAGGCTAGAGTATGTATATATATATATATATATTTATTTTATTTTATATTGTATTGTATTTATTTCATTATACTTGGTCGCTGTTTCCCACATCAGCGAGGTAGCACCAGGAAACAGACGAAGAAAGATCCATCCCCCCACGTACACACATATATACATACATGCACATATATGCACAGTACATATATATACATACCAACATATATACATACATACA
>JAYMFT010264935.1:0-10713 GCA_038088735.1 Panulirus argus
TCTCTCTCTCTCCCTCTCTCTCTCTCTCTCTCTCTCTCTCTCTCTCTCTCTCTCTCTCTCTCTCTCACACACACACACACATCTCTTGCAGATGAACGCAATTCTCCAAACTTTACATAAACGTCATGTAGAGACACCCTAGTCACCTAGCAGATATTGACATTGTCATGTAAGAAAGTTTACAAAAAGTAATGCAGGATAAAGGCTCAATCATCTTGGGGGATTTCTATCTTCTATTAATCAACTGAAGAACAATTTCAGAAGTAGAAAGTGAATCTGATAGACTTTTCATCTTTGTCGAGGATGGTTTTCTCTACCAAACCGTCGCAGAGCCGACGAGAGAAACTAATATACTTGATTCAGTCCTTGTATCCCAGGAGTTCTTAGTAACTAATACCCGCGTTGGTGAACACCTTGGTGCATGTGACGATGACATGAGTAGGTTCGATGTAAATATCAAAACCGATAATCCTAAAACCAGTCATTCCCCCTAACTTCAAATTGGCAGATCATGATAGGTTGCGCCACACAGTGAGTAACCTCACTCATCGTTGGTTCATGACCAGAGGAATTATGGGCGAGTTTTAAGCGTCAATTTATGCACTAACAAGGCAGATTCGTTTCTATGTACGACAGAAATAATAAATAATAAAGACAAAAATAGGTCCGGATGATACTTACCAGATATCGCAATAGCTAGACAGTGTAAAAATAAACTATACAAGCTTAAGAAATCAGGCAGTGACCCAAATATTACAATGCAATATAACACGCTTAGGAGAAACTTACAAAAAAGAATTATCATGCAATTCAAAAGTGAGTATGAAGTGAATATTGAAAGAGGTAGCACTAGAGATCCTAAAAGATTTTATCGATATCTCAGAAATAAGGAGCCAAGCAAGGAAAGTTCGGGCTGGGGTGTCTAGATGTGTGTGAATGTAACAAAGATGAGAAGAGAGGAAAGACAGGTAAGATGCTTGAGGAAAGAAACTTGGATGATCAGGCTCTCAGTGATATAAAACTCAAGGGTAAAGGTGAAGAATGGTTTGGAATTGTCTTAGGAGTAAAGAAGTCAGGGGTTGGTGAGAGGACGAGAGCTAAGGAAGGGGTAGTACTACTGAAATAATAATTGTGGAAGTGTGTGAGAGACGGTATAAAAGTTGATGCTAGACTGATGGGTAGAAATGAAAGTGGATGGCGAGAGACAAGTGATTGTGGGTGCTTGTGCACTTGGCTATGAAAAGAAAGATCCTGAGATGCAAATGTCTTGGGAGCAGCTGTGTGCGTGTGTCAGCAGTTTTGATGCAAGAGACCGGTTATTAGTGATGATTGCGTAGGTGAATAATGAGGCAGTTGAGGTTATAACCGGGGGGTAGGGGGTATTCAGTATTATGCATGGAAATGGTGAACAGTTTGTAGAACTATGTGCAGAAAAAGGAGTTGTGATAGATATTACTTGGTTAAGAAAAAGGGAAAACACAAGAATACGTATGTAAGTACCAAATATGGCCAGCTGTCATTATTGCATTACATATGAATTGATAAGCGTGTATTTTTGGATGTAAATGTGCTGAAAGGTGCAGCTGGCGGAATATCTGATCACTATCTTGTGGAGACTATTGTGAAGATTTGTAGAAGTTTTCTGAAAAGAGGAAACACTAACGGTAACAAGAGCCTAGAAAAAAAGTCTTGTGTGAAACAACACTAAAGAGATTGAATGAACAATGGCAAAAGGTGTGAGTAAATGAAGCAAAGGGAATGGGAGGAGTATAGGGAAGCAAGAGAAGCATGTGGAATACGAAAGGCGGGAGGTGGGCAGATTAGAAAGGGTAGTAGGTGGTGGGTTGAAGATTTAAAGTCTATAGTAAAAGAGAAATGAAGAGCAATAGGGCATTACTTACGGGGAAGGAGTGGAAATGATTGAAGGATTCATAAAAGAGAGCTGCAGGAGGTTAATAGGAAGGTGCAAAGGTTAAAGAAAAGGGCAAAGGAATATTGTGGTTTGCGAGTATCAGTCAACATCAGGAAGAATAAAAAATTTTGCAAGGAGGTCAAAAATGTGCCAAGAGTAAGAGACAGTTAGGAACATCAGTGAAGGAGGCAAAGGGGGAAGTGGTAACAGGCAGTTATGAAGTGAGGAGGTGACGGAGTGAGTATTTTAAATGACTGTTGAATGTGTTTAATGATAGGGTGGCGAATGTAGGGCGTTTGGGTCGAGGTGGTATGCGAAGTGAAAGAATCATGGTAAGTGGATTGATGAAAAGATACGAGGTGGTGAAAGTCTTACTTAAGATGAAATGTGGCGAGGAGGCTGGAATGGATGGTGTTGCTGCTGACTTTATGAAGGAAGGGGTTTACTGTTGTTGATTAGTTAATAAGGATTTTTGTTCTATGTATCGATCATTGTGAAGTGCCTGAGGATTGGTGGAATGCATGTATAGTGCCACTGTATAAAGGCAAGGGAGAAAAAGATGAGATTTCAAACTTTAGGGGTGTAAGTTTGTTGAGTGTACATGGTAAGTTGCATGGGAGGGTAGTGATTGAGAGGTGAAGGCATATACAGAGCATCAGATTGGGATGGAGCAGTATGGTTTCCGAAGCGGCAAAGAATGTGTGGCTCAGGTGTCTGTTTTAAAGGATGTGAGTGAGAAATATTCAGAGAAACAAATGGATTTGTATGTGGCACTTATGGATCCACAAAAATCATATGATAAGGTTGGTTGAAATGACATGTAGAAAGTTTTAAGAATATATGGTGCGGGAGGAAAGCTGCTTGGAGCAGTAAGAGGTTTGTATCAAGAGTGTAAGGCACACGTAGAGTAAGAAAAGAGGAGCGTGAATTGCTCCAAGTGAAGTTTGGCCAGCTGCTGTAGGGGAATGTGCTGTCGCAATGACTGTTTAACTTGTTTTTGGTGGGGAGGAGAGGGAGCGAAATGCAAGAGTCTTGGAAAGAGGACCTGGGAAGTGAGTCAGTTGTTGTTTGCTGATGATACAATTCTGGTGACAGATTCGAGTGAGAAGGTGTAAAAGTTGATGACTGAGTTTGAAAAAGTGTGTGGAAGAAGGATATTGAGAGTATAGGTGCATAAAGGAAATGTTATTGGGGTTGGTTCGGGTGTGAGTTTGAATGGGAAAAAATGGAGGAAGTGAAGTGTTTTATATATCTAGGAGTGGAGAAACTGGACATGGAAGCGGGTGGAACCACGTAAGTGGAAGTGAGTCATGGAATGAGTGAAGGGGCGGTTATAGGAGCGCTGAAAAATGTGTGAAAAAAGATATCCTTATTTGGAAAACAAAAATGGGTATGTTTGATGGTATAGTGGATATGTTGGAAATTAATTTTTGAGGACAATATGTGGTGTGAGCTGGTTTGATCAAGGGGGTGATGAAATGGTAAGAGAGATGTGTGGTAATACACAGAGCGTGGTTAAGAGAGCTAAAAGAAGAGGGTGTTCTGAAAGGGTATGGACATATGAAGAGAATGAGTGAGGAAAGGTTGAGCATTACGATTTATATGTCATAGATGGAGGGAACAAGGAGGACGCTGAGACCAAATTGGAGATGGAAAAACACAGTGAAAAAGATTTTGAGCGATCGGGACCTGAACGTGCAAGAGGGTGAAAGGCGTGCACGTAATATAGTAAGCTGGAACCATGTGGTATACATGGTCTACGTGCTGTCACTGGACTGAACCAGTGTATGTGAAACATCTGGGGTAAACCATGGAAAGGTCTGTAAGGCCTAGCTGTAGATAGGGAATAGTGGTTTTTAGTGCATTAAACATGGCAGCTAAAGAATGGATCTGAGCGGATGCGGCCTTTCTCTGTCTGTCCCTGACGCTGCCTTGCAGGAAACGGTAATTCAGTATGAAAAAAATCAATAATAAAAAATATAGAAGGGGTGGAATAGGACCCTTAATAAGAGAGGATGGAAACCCATTGTGAATGATAAAAGCAAAGGAACAACCCTGAACAAAATTTTCAGTTCTGTTTTTGCACTGAAAACAGCGAAGCGAATTTTGAGACGGTGATAAATAGCACACACACGATATCAGAATTTACCGTCACAGTTAGAGAAGTACTAACACAGATAGACTAGTTGAAGTTGAACAAAAGTCCAAGTCTTGATCGTTTCCATCCACGAGAAAATTAAAAACGTGAAACGCGGTGACCAAATTGGAGAAGGAAGGATGGAGTGAAAAAGGCTTTGAGCGATCGGGACCTGAACTTGCAAGAGGGTGAGAGGTGTGTACGAAATTAACAAACCTTTGACCTATACTTTTTGCCTTTTTTTCAGCTCCACCAACACGCTACTAGGATACTGAAGTTTTCTAAAGGGCGTCTGTTGTCTGCTTGAATTACTCCTCTGATAAATCCGGGCTGTACTTTTTCAGTACCCTTAGGAGGAAACCCATTACAAAGCCTGATTAAATCAGTCTATCGTGTGCCGAGATGTGTATATAGTCAAGTCTCTGTTGGTATGCTTTCTGTATACTGAACTTTCGGTCCGTCATCTTCTCCCCATATCAATGTGCCTGAGAATGGTAGTTTGTCTTCCTCTTCTTTTTCTGTGAAGTCTATCTTTGTTTAAAGTTTTGAGTCTCTGTGTAATCATTTGTATATTGTGTCTCCTAGGAAGTATGGCCAACACATCATCCACATATACAGGTTCTCATGTTGCCTATGACTTTCTTGTAGTGTTCTTCCCTCAATATCTCCATAACCAGGCAGAGTAAGACAGCACTCAACGGCGAGCCAATAGCAAAGCGCCTGTTTTGCGCAAACTATAGTCCTCATGCAATGTTCCTCTTCGTTGTTGGTTCGCGTCTTACAAAATCCTAGCAAGTCTAAGTTCCTTTCTTTCACAAATCACTTCACTTCTTTTCCGGAGAAACTATGGAGTACGTATAGACATACGATGCGTTGCCGCCATAACTTACCCTGAGCGAATACCAGCATAGGTATCAACCAAACCATAAACCAATCAGCCTGCAATGGTCGTTCCGCCTCACACACAGCATCACAATACCCAGTTACCCCAACTTAATGTGACCAACATCAGGTGTTCCCGGGTACAGGAGGACCATCGTCTTTACAAACATGTGGCGGTGGTACTAGACAACAAGAGCAGCAGTGGTCGAAGTAAAACCCTCTTCCTATAGTGTCAGCTGTGACTCACCTGCAATAGCCAAGGTGTAAAAAATTTTGTATGATTAGGGATATCGTAACTCGTGTACACAACACCAGCATCGCCTAACCTTTTTGATGATCTAACAATATTGTAAATCGTGTACTGCAGCCAATTAAAGAGAATACTTTGGTATAGTGCCAGTGTTATACTTCGTACTCAAGAAGCTAAGGATTAATAACTCTTCGGCGAAGGAACAGTGCTATGCTTTATTTACACCAGATAAGGTATAACATTTCAGTGTAGTGGTAGCGCTATACTTCACTCACAGTAGCTAAGGTGTAACATGTCGGTGTAGTGGCTGTGGTGTTACTTATCTACTGCAGCTAGAATGTATCATCTTGGTATACTGGTGATGCCATATCTCATTTAAAGCTACTCTAGTGCAGCAGCCATTGTGTAACGCTTTTGGTACAGTAACAGAACTATGCCTCGTCCACTGCAGCTAAGCTAGAACAGATCTCGGCCTGCAGATAATGCTGTTCCACGACTTTAGCAACCTATAGATAACTCTTTTCAGTAAAGTGACATTGCTCTACCTCAACTAGAACAAAATATCAGTAAATTCACGATATCACAGAAATGGTAAACCTTATATGTAGGGACGACACTGACACTTCATATATGAGATACAAATGTGCCCGCACACATCTCAGCCTTAATAAAACTTTTAGCTATGACAGATAACTAACATTAATACATTCATGTTCGGATATTCTTCCATGTAATGCATTCAGAGGCATGGCTGGAAACTTTTCGTAAGATAACAATCTAGAACCTGCCAAAACTGTCAAAGTCTTCATTTTCTTTCTATTGTCTCTGGTGATATCCCAGCAACACCTCTCTCTGTGCTTTTTGACTATGCCAGGGAAATGTGACTTCGGCTATCTCTTTTTTTCATAACGTGACAGTAATGCGTAGAGTTGAAGATTGTTTTCACTGCTCGGTAGCACTGTGTGGTATCAGAATATTCACGATACTTGTGGTCTGAGGGTCAGTAGTCAGCCGGGGAGAACAACGCGTCGGCCTCGGCCTCTTACTTTGTTCATCTGTTCTCCCGTCTCTCCTTTTATGGAGATGTATTATGCCCATATATAGAAACAAGAGCAACAAGATATGAAAAACTCTTTACAAATGTAAAATGACGAAGGGATGCCGTTAAATTATGTAAATAAGAATGGGGACCATACAGCTATCGATATTTCCCTCTCATCTTCGGAGAGTTATAACAAATAAACTTTTATGTCAGAGGATGCTGGAATAGTTTGCATTCCGGGTACTTGGTTGCAATTATGATAACAATGATATTTCATATCCTATTAGTAACTGTAAACCTTTAATGATTTGCACCGTAACTAAAGCACCCATGGCAATATCTTACGACAATGTCATCATTTCTTTTTCTTTTCTTTGGAGGCTCCACTCACGAACAAAAGTCCAAGTTAAAGCCAGCCCTTACATGAAATACAAGAAGGTTAATGGCAGGAATAATAAAAAGAAAGGAAAAGTATTTATGAATTTTGGAGGATATAAAAAAACTTTCTTTTAAAAAGAGCCAAGTCATAATCATTGGGAAAGATATGAAAGGACAGAGAGTTTCAAAGGTTCGAGGTAAAGGGAAACAGTTATCAAAATGGCCCAGCCTTGAGTTGCCAACGGCCACACAGTAATGATGATGAGGGCACCCAAGCAGCCAACTCTCGGGAGCAGAAATCAAAGTAATACCGATAGAAGAGAGGAAGTGGACAAACATTGCAGGGTAGAACAAGTGCGTCAGAATCTGAAGTTAGCCCGGTAAAGTTGATAAGTCGGACCGCTTTCGACTCAACTCTGTCAAATAAGGATACAAGAGCTAAAACCACCCAAGATATGAAAGCAGTATCCCATATAATGAGTTATCAATCGTTAGTATAAAAGGAATAGGTGTTCGGATAAAAAAAAAATTCCACATCTAAACCGGACTCCCAGTTTCTTAAAAGCAGACTTAGCTACTTCCGTAACATGGGGTATACAGGATAGTGTAGATGTTACATTAATATTAATATGTATATTAAGTCAGCAGGTGAAATAACAGGACCACCGAAGGAAAGATGAAAGTTTTGAGGACTTTCCGATGGAGAGATGGGAAGAAACTGGGTCTCGGAGGCATTAAACTTAAACAGATTTCGTCTACGCCACTGATATATCCTGCCTAAGTCTGAGTTTATTGAGGAAGTTGTGTTTAGACGAGATGCAGATCGAATGAAAGAGGGAGTAGAATTGAAGGATGTGGAAGAATACACTGTTGGGTCGTCAGCATATGAGTGCATTTGGTTATCTGTAGAAGAAAGAAAATTTTTATTGATAAGACAATAAAGTGTAGGAGACCTTAAGCGACACCGCTGTTGATGGAGAATGCGGGAGAAATTGATCCATCAACATCGACAACCACGGAGATAGATCGGCCAGAAAGAAGGCTAAATATGAGGGAGCAAAATGAAGGGTGGGGATGAGCCAAAAGAGCGGAGTTTAGTGATGAGACCCCAATGCCAAACCCTGTCAAAAGCTTTGGATATACCAAGAAAAACTATAGAAGAGTTACAAAAATCTTTCAGGGATGATGACTAGACATTGACCAGATAGGAAAGAGTATCACCATTACAACTCGTATTACGGAAGCCTATCAGTGGATGAATATATGAGCACTTGACCTTTCGGATAACGTATTACAATGATTGTGGGCAGTAATAAATGCTGGTTGGGAGTCGGAGCAAGAAGAGTTTTTCCAAGCCCAAATCCCTAATCCCTAGCCTGAATGGCTTCAGAAGAGAACAAATTGAAGCATGGGTTAGAAGAAGAAGTCGTCTTGGAGGAGGAAGGGATAAGCGCTTTCATTCCCGCAACAATAACCTCTGATATTTGCTTGCGAAAACAGAAGCATCACCACATCACAGACAGTAATTTACGCAAGGAAAAGCAGAAAAGAATTTTAGTTTTTTCCAGTCAGCTTTGTTGAAGTGCCAATCTTTACGTTTAAAAGTGGCTGCTGGAGGGAAAGTGCCGTTGAAATAGATACATTTATGGGAGTGTGGTTAGTTGAATCAACTGGGGGTAATGTTTGTATGGCTACAGCACAAATGATTAGGAGTGAAAAACAGATCCAGAATATGAGAGGAGTGGTTACAGCGGTCAGGAATATGGGCAAAGTGGATGATAAATCGCTCGAGATTATTGAGAATGGAGAACGCTAGGGCTTCAGTATCTCCAGCATCCGTATGGGAGAAATTCAACCATTCCCTATGGTGAATTTTGAAAACTCCAAAAGTAGAGGATCTTGACTTGCGGTTTAAAGGATTTCTCGGCATCACAGAAGGAGCATTTTTTCACGTCTTTTCCCTGCCTGCAATTGAGACGGAAGGAGAGGTGGGTGAAGAGGTGCTTTCTGCTTCACTATCCAGTTTCTTTCACTTTAATTAGTTTCATTCATTTTTTTTTTATGTAGATAACGGTTTTATGGACAGTCATGTCTCTTGTTTTTTGTCATTCTTATGTGCTCATTCCAGTATAAACTTATGAATTGTAGAAACTCGTTGCAGAGGCATGCACTTGCTTCAAACCTGTAAGGTTACTTATACAAACAAACATCTTTGTTTACAAGTTTTCTGAGAAAACTATGGTAATATACTCTACTATTCTATGTTAGTATCACTGAGATGAAGAAGTTCTCTTACTGAAACTCATCATTCAACCAATTATCTTTGACAATCAGGTCATGTTAGCATGATCTTTATGTAGATGTATTGTCCCTATTCTTGTTGGCATACATCTTTGGCACTTCCATCTGTACATCGTTTTGCTTTTATGATTTTTTCACTTGAATTGTGATGAGTAGGTCATGGCCCTTTAACAGCTGATATTCATGTAATACTCTTCGATATTTTGACACGTTATATGTCGTTTACATCATCTAAAGAGTTATATTTTTCGTTATGATGATAGCGATACATTTCTGTTTTATTAAAAGTGTTGTACCATAGATCGCCACACTTTCTCCCGTGTAACAATTATAGAAAATTTATTTCATCACACTCTGTTGTTAACCAAAAAGAGAATTACTTTGAAATCGTTGACAAATTCTCTTTATTCGACCCGGTTAATGTCAATGTTATTTCAAAGAGGAAAAAGATGCCAGGAAAATATCTCATAATCACACGTATCCTCTCACATGTCAGACTTTTCAAACTAGCTAATCAGTCCACACTCCTCCCTCCACTGATGTAATATTCTATAAAGGACACGATGTCAGTCATCACATTTTTGTAAGTGACTTCGAGCTTAAGACTTTTACCTTCTGTCAAGACATATATATTTGAAACCTTAGTGTAGATTCTTTTATACATATTGCTGCTTAAACTTCTACTGTACTGTAGCATTAAAGATTTGCAGACTAAAGTGTCCAAAGCATCCCTCAAGATGTTATTCTTCCTCATGTTGTATTTTGTATGTAACAACGATATGATACTGTCGTACAATGCTGTCGCAGGTGCTCATTAGCATGTAAGGTGTTAAGCTTTACTTGAAAATGTTTCCGAGAAACTCAAAACAATATCCATTGTGCATTCTATAGCTAGCTAGCCCTTACTTATATGTTGGAGCTTAAACGCATGCTAGCATGTTGGACACAGTGTTAGAGTATGATATCATTTACTTCTTAAATGATCATGAATGATTTCTGAACAACCTGACCACTCCACGGAAGTTGAGGATTTCTGATAACCAAAGACTTCACGTTTTGAAATAGAATGAAGAAACTTGTCTTCAAATGATCGTCATTAACCATCCTAAGGAAGACGCTTTTAGTATTCTTTGTCCATTGGATTTGTCGACGCTGATTTGAAAAGCACGTCATGTGTTACCACCTCCTCAAAAGTTTCGTTCTATTAGATTAGTTCTTGGATGAGCATGATCTCTTTCAACTACTCTCCGCATCCAAAACAAAGCTGACACAAATCTGACCAGAGAAATTTGGGCATTCTGAAGCTCAAAACTTCAGCCACCACATCCTGAGGTATTTGTTTAGTTAAGATAAAATGTACTTCTTGAGACTTTCCTGTTAGAAACATTCAAGGCGCCGAGCTCATCTTCTCTCAATGACTTTTTCCTTATGAGACATTTATTATCGAAAAGGGACTTAATTATCTATACATCAGACGTGGCTATAAAGCTTTTGATTATATTCCCCAGGTTAGGCTGTTGCCAGTCAGTACAATGAAGCAATTATCCTGGAGACGGAAAAAGTATCTTTTTCTTTTCTATTCACTGTTTACAAAAATCCCTGCCTCTCAGAGTGACTCAAACGTTTATGTTGGAAGGTCACGAATTCCCCACAGGAGCACTCGTGGAACACATACCCTTATTCCCACCTCGTGTACCAGGACACTTCCGTGCATATATTCAGGTGGTTCCGTGTTTCCATTTTTTTTTCTATGTTAGCTGAGACGGCACGGGCAGCTAAGGCCCTAATCAAGGCCATCCCATTAATGCTAT
>JAYMFT010264946.1:0-10713 GCA_038088735.1 Panulirus argus
TATAATCCAATGAATGACGTAGGGAAAAGAAAGAAAGGCCTTTTTCGCTTGTTTATCTCCGAGGCCAAAGACCCCCGCACGGAGCTTGCCACCATGGCCTTTGCATCACACCTAACCCAATGTCACTCACTTGTCTCCATTTCCCTGTCGAATAATCAGTCACACGCGGCCTCTTTATTCGGGCGTAAATATCCATGTGTTCTAAAATGGTAATCAAATTAGCAACCGCACGCATAAAAAGTGAAGCCCTGTGCATGTCATTTGGATAATATATTTAACAAACAACTATACCGCTCCGGAAAAGGTTCTCCGAATATTTCAATTAGTACAGAGTTGAGATTAAAACTGACATTTCAAGAGCATGAAAAAAAAAAACTGCCGCTATATTTGGGTGACCACAAGGATAATACTGAGTGAGAACTGGTATGATGTGGCATAATATGTTTGTGGTGATTTTTGACGGTGGTGACAGAGTAGTCCATTCTGGCTTTAATGCTAATTCTCATCTCGTCTATAACACAGTTTTATCTCTTGATGCCACCATGAGCTTCCGTAGTTATGTTGTTAGCTTTGTTAGCTCCGAATCCACCGAGCACGACGTTTTCACAAGTCCCGAGATGGGTTATTGGTTCACAACCAACCCAGCTGCCCAGCATAGCGGAGAGGATTTGTCAAAATATAGTCATACGAATTAAGCATTTGTGCGTGTGTGCAATAACCCATTTGTACTGTATGGAGCGGGAGTTTCCACACCCGAGATGCCCGCCTGTCTGCTTGCTTAATCTATATATAAGAATTTAACCAGGGCTACTGTTTTTTAAAGGAGGCTGGAACTGCATAAATGCCACGCTTTATGTTTCAAATTCCTCGGCCAGAGGAAAACACCAAAAGCACGCACTTCCTGTCTCCACTGGCTTGGAAGACAGCCGACAGCAGCACTAAGAAAACTAGTGCAAAGCGATTTTACGAATACTGGGCTCGAAGCGCGTGACTTCTGATACCAAGATTTTTATTATTTTTACATTTTGCTCGACAATGGTCCAAAGACTTTTCTGGACGATACTTCTGATGACTGGCTACACTGACTAGGAAACAGACGATATTAAAACAGATACTTCCGACTTAACCTATCATGTCTGTTATTGAGAGGTCTTACCATAGTTCACCCGATATTAAAGAGCACCATCTTCACGTTTTCTTTGAATCCAGATAAGGGACAGTCGCCTGAAAGAAGAGCGAAATATCGCCCTTGGAGTTAACTTAAAAATTACATGAATGATCGTTAAGTTTACTTTAACTGGTTTTAAATCTTTAATCAATCTGATTGTTACTGCATGCAAACGATCATAACCTGTCCAAAATCTTACGTGGAAACAAAGCAACCTCGAGATCATCTAAGGACAGAGACGTCCGTGAAAAAGTTCCATCTACCGAGAGCCTAGCTCTGAGCCCACCACAGAGCAACGTTCATCTATGTCATTCTCTGTCGCCTGCTCCTATTTTTCTCTCCGTCTCGCCCACATGAGCTAGGTGGCCGAATACAAAATTGGCCTTTTTAAGTGATTTATGGCATTAAACGTCCCTACCGCGCTAATAGCGACAATGAGTGAGGAATGAGATAGGAGGCGATCAGCTGATGCTTTCCCAACGATGTGTAATCACATACCGAGCCCACTACAAATATAATTCCACTCCACAGTACAATTTCATTCTTTCTAATCAATCTGGAGGCCCAAAAAGGGAACAGAAATCCAACAGAGCCCCCGTTACAATCAGAAACGTGAAAGAACACTTGTCACCATCAAGTACCCGTCGGAGTCCTTGTTAACATACTCGACAGGATCCTGGTAAGGTCTCTCCCCCCACCTCCCACCACCACCGCAGCAGACGACTGGCAGACCCAGACAACCGAGGAACACTTTACAACGTGGTTGGCGCCAAGAGCCTAACCTTTTCCTTACCACCATACTCTCTGTCGCGTCCGATCTCCCAGTAAATAATCCAGCCTGGAGACTTCTACTTTCCTCTCTCTAGATCCTCTCTAGATCCTGCCACCAGAATGTTCTAAATCTCTCTCTCTCTCTCTCTCTCTAGGAAGGAGGTGGTAGGATGCCATCGACCAGGGAGTAATGTCATTATTACTACCCGACTGGGTATTGGGAGGGATAGTGGCGTCTGCCTAGTGAGCCAGCACTTCAGTGGCTGTCAAGTGTCACTCCTTTAACCCATGAAGCTGTCTTTTCTTTCTGCCTCACCTAAAAATGGGCTACTGGCTTTCAGTTCTCAAACATACACTCTTTCCATCTCACACATACGTAATACCTGACAACACGTAAGTCTCAAGTCTCGTTTTTCGTAACTCGATCTTTTGCTGCGGTAGGCGGTTAACGCCAGCCCTATCTATTGGCAAAATCTCGTCATAAATTTTTTTTCTCTCTCTCTCTTTCTGAGAAAGCAAACTTTTTTTCATGCATCCACTGACAACTAGCGACGAAAGGACAAATATCAGACCCGCATCTGCAGCATACTAAGATACCGAAGATCAATGAATTGTTCTTTCTTGGACACAGGACCCCGAGCTAGACCCAAAAGTTTCCCAATTTTACGAGAGTGTTCTTTCGAAGAGTTTTTTTTATATGGTCGTATTTTCCTCATGTGAAGACGCTTGATCGCAGTCCATGCGCGCAAAAGCCCTGCCCAAGTCACCCCACCCTCAAGACCTATGGCTATTCATTACAACCCACCAACCTCACCACGGTCTAACCTACTTAAAATATCTGATTACGTTTCCTCCAACCTCCCGACCGTCTCTAACCCCACAACTACTGTCCACAAAACTTCACCTCTTTCCTCCAAAGCTCCCTGTCGTTTCTCTCAATTTTATGGTTGTTTTTAAACTATACACTCTGTTTCCAAACTCGACCAACATCTTACATCCCCAGTGCCGCTCCCAACAAGACCCTTACTACAAACCTCAACACCATCCCGTCCACAAACACCTCTCGACCATGCCACAAACCTCAATACTACTGTCCACTTAAATTTCATTTCATGTTCTGTCATAATATTGTTCCTAACTTGACAAATACATCACAAGCCCGTTGTCTCTACTGCTACACCAGCCTAGTCGAACAGATACTACAGACTACATCAGACAGCGACGGTCGACTAACACCAACACAGGAGGGTAAGTATGGATATGCAGCAACAGTAGCAGGAGGAACGGTACATGCAGTCATCTCACCCCCTTCGCCCGTGCATGGTAATGAGCAGGTAAAGCGGCTCCCCCTGACACCCCTGATTACCATCACGACAACGGCCCGGGAAGACGTCACCTGGCCAGCCAGCCAGCCCCCTAACCTCGCCCACCACCTTACTCCTGTCTTGCAGCACCAGCACCACCATCTCGCCACCTACACTCTTTCTTTTATTACCACTCGCACACATGTCTTACCACCCTCACCACCACCATCCACGTAGGTCTTTTAACCACACTCCGTCCAGCAATACCATACCCACGCAACCACTCTTGCCATTTCACGGCAAACCACACACGCCACAAAATGCCACATAAATCTTAACTTTCCCCTGGAGGTGTAACCTCACAAATACGTAAATTGCCAGGCTGCGTCAACATCCACAGAGGGTATACACCCCAGTAGCACATACCGCCCCTCCAGGAGTCACATTCCCGAGTGGGTTGGGGGCGGCGACAGGACCATCTTGGCCAGTGGCCTGCACCTTGGGTGGAGACAGCCAGCCTTCCTCCTGCTGACGACACAAACACACCTCCTCCACCCACTCTGCTCCGCCACCTTCTCTCTCACACGCCCCCGTCCCGGGCAACGACGAAACTCTAGACGATTCTAGAGTATTTCTATAACCCATTTGTACCGCTGTGCAGGGAGGGAGTTTTACACACCATGATCAAAGGACAAATATACATCATATATGCCATTTATGGTCCACATAAAAATCCCAGGCGGTGAAGTTTTAGTTCTTATCAGTTTACAAAAAAAAAAAAAAAAAGCCTATGTAAACTCTGTCAAAATTTAACCGCAAAACCCAAAATAACATCGAAATCGCTAATTCGCTCAATAACTTCAAACGCTCTCCCCCACAGCAGACCGTTAAAATTTTCATCACCTCGATGCAAAGAACGAAATATTTACCTTTATTATCTATACCCAGGTACAAAGGAGTCCTCCATGAAGGGTGGATGTGGACGGTCCAGCGGCAACCACACCACTGGCGACAACAGCTGCAGTAGGGGAGTGCAGGGAAGCCGGCCGGGGTTGGCGGGCTCCGGGGGTGGCGGCGGGGGAGGAGGAGTGGACCCCACGGCTGCCTCGGACACGCGCACTCGACCGCCAACACAGACACACACACACACACACACGCACATGCATTCTCCTCTCATTACGACTTCACGGAAACAATGAAGCCAATAAATAAATTGTCATTAACGTTTCGGCGATATTAATTACCGTGTGAGTATTTACATATTTGGGGATCCAAGTCCAGAGCCTAGCCCCATGAGAGGACATAACCCCCCAAAAAATGCCAGGCCCTCTCAATTACCGCTGTTGAAAAGATACACCCGGAAGCTTGATACAATCACGCCTTCTCTAATTATAGTTACACCAGCGGTGCTAATTAATGAAAGGTCGAACGCTGCGGAACTATCAAAATTAATGAATGGCTGAACGCTTAAGTAACAAGACTGGCGCTCAAATACATAAAAAAACCACTATTAAACCTCTTAACAGCTCAGAACGTCTTGATTTCCAATATATCTGTAATACTACCATATACAGGTCAATATAGCCAAGCGTACGATAAGATAATCAAAGCCTATAGTATGTATGTTTACGTAAGACTAATACGGGCATAATTATAAGTGCGTTTATTCTATAAGGGCAAGTACAACCATGTTTACAACATAACCACAAGTATATCTGGGGAGACTCTTATGTCTGGACTTGGTCAGGCACGGAGGTGGGTACACAGACCATCATCCCCTGCAACAAATCTCTTGAACGGGTCCTCCAGGCACGAGTCATGCAGGACACGGGCCACGGTCCAACACTTCCTCCCCTAGGGACGCCACCGGTCCATCTCGGTCCGTCAGGGGTTTTGGAGGACATGGACCAACTGTCTCCGAAGCGGCTGAGGAACCGGTCCATCCCAACTTATGAGGACACGGACCAACATACTTCCCGGGACGGTACCGGTCCATCAATAACCACATGACACAAGTTTATTCCGGTCCAATTTTTATCCTACAATGTAAAATCAAATTTCATACGATCAATTTACACTAAGAAAATAAATATTTCAGAAAACGAAATCTAGATACACAACCGACTTCCATCAGATTTAAACCTACTAATGAAAACAAATCTGCATAAATCTGATTTACATATAAACTCCACGCACCTCACGTTCATAAATCTAAATTTCATACATATACCACTCAAACACTGATTTCTATCGCAAGACATCTACACACACACACTACTTACAAACACCCGATTCCTCGCAAATATCAAGAATGAGCCGGACGCACAAGTTACCCGTTATATGTAAAGTAATTAGTATGAAAAGTAAAAGCCGAGTCAGGCAACTTAATGAGCGTGAGTGAGGTGCTGGGAAGAGGTGAGGAGAGGGGTCATGGGGTGGTGGTGGTCCCTGGCGAGCCAAACACCGGGACGTACTATCGACCTCGGTGAGTTAAGCCGAGATTATGCTGACGCCCAAGTGTTGGAGCCCCTCACACCAAGCCATCCACCGTGGGGAGGGAGGGAGGGAGAGAGAGAGGAGGAGGGGAAACGATGCGGCTGGCTTAACTTGCCAGGCAAGTGTTTCTGCCGGCTTACCCACCAGGAGGTGTCACGAGCGAATCAATTCTCAAGACACAGCAACTTCTGGCGAGCGGGAGCGAAGAATCATTACCATGCTAGGCTGTCTGGCAAGCAGGGTGGAACGGACCATTTTACCAAGTCAGACTGTCTGACTGGCAGGAGCGAGTCGTCACCACCAAGCCAGACTGGCTGGCCAACACGAGTGAATCATCACCAAGCCAGACTGACTGGCCAGCAAGGGCGAGTCATCACCAAGCCAGACTGACTGACTGGCTAGCAGGAGCGAGTCATTACCAAACCAAAAGTGACTGACTAACGGGAGTGAATCATCGCCAAGCCAGACTGACTGTCTACCAAGAGCCAATCATCACCAAGCCACTGAGCACGGCAGAGATTAACCAAATCATCAGGTACAGTAAGAGGAGTCACCAAAGGTGAGAATGTCAGGGGATCACCAGCACGCCACCTGGTGCAAGTAAGGTCACCGTACACTGGCGGACACCCCCCCCCCTCCCCGGCCACTGAAGTGGTGCCCTCCTAAGCCCTTCTTGATCTACTGGTCAGGTGAACAGTCACCAGCCCCAATGACTGACGATGGGGTAGTACCCACCTACTTTTACCTCCTACCAACGAGATCTTGCCATGAGAGAGAGAGAGAGAGAGAGAGAGAGAGAGAGAGAGAGAGAGAGAGAGAGAGAGAGAGGAGAGAGTGTATACTGGTGTGGACGGAGGAGGACACAGGGTTCGTGCCTGCACCAGTGGTCTTGCGATGGTCAGGAGTCCCGTGGGTGTTGCAAGCGAGAGGGGGGGTTGCCTGCGTGGACCTGACGCAACACCTACACACACTCACATCTCTCACGTAACACACTTTCCATTTCTCACACCTCATACGTAACACACACCCACACACACACACTCTCCATCTATAACGCGACGAACCCACACACTCTACAGACCTCTCACATGACAACCCCATACGCTCCACTTCTCTTGTGACACCCACCCAAGCACTCTAATTCTCACGTAACATACTCAAAATCCCGAACAATGAGCGAAAAACCTTATTATTTTGATTACTATTCCCCCATTCTCAAACTCACGATAATCTGAAGCAATCGATCAAGCCAAGTGGAACTTTCCGAGACCCCGAGGAAAAGTTACTTAAGAAACAAGTAACTACAAAAAGGGCTATCAAAGTTAGTTGTTTACTTAAGGTCTCAATACCAACAAGTCCTGTACACAAGCCGAGGAACAGTAAACAAAATTGTACACTCCACACACACACACACACACACACACACACACACATATATATATATATATAAAAGAGTACAGTAAAAATGTCAGATATATTTACATTTAATCATAGTTCTCTTGTAAGACGAGATACTGCACTGAGGTGACCTGTAATACCTGTATCAATGTTCCAAAGTCAGAAAAGGACGACCTCGCATCATGACTCATAACCGTAATTTCACTTATCAAAAGGCTTCTGGAACTGTAGCGCAATGAGTTTCCAGTCTTTGTTCTTGTAGAGCGTCCCCTCACGCTAATCCCCACGACAGTAAATGCTCACTACAATCACTATTAAAGTAAACCCTGACCCGTATATCTCCAAGTGTGGTCTTCCCTTACTCAAGTGGACTACGGCACAAACTTTCCTACTAAACACACACACACACACACAGACGCGAAAGGTAAAGAAAAAAATAAAAATAATAAAAAGAAACGGCGGAGGCCAATCTTTGCTTTATGACTCCCCAAGTGGCAGAGGAAGGTGAGGTGAGGTCAGCTCCGCGGGACCAAAGTGGCAGTTGTCAACAACAATATGTAAATCCTCCGACCTTTCGCGCTGCGAACAGGAGTTATCAATGACCACGATGACAGCTGGCCGAGCCAGAACCCAAGGATAAACGCCTCAGCCTCTTGTATGAGGGTGTAACGGGGGGAGGGGGGGGGGAAGAGGCGATGCGGGGCAGAGGGAGGGAGGGGGGGAGGGGATGCGGGGCAGGGGGGTGGAGAAGGATGCAGGTGCGTGCGGGCCTCTGGCCGGTCGGTCCACACAAGTCAGGTGTGGCGGTCGCTGCACCGCTGTGTAGCCGCGTCTGTCTGCGGTTATCAATACATTCATTTGTAAAGACATATCAAGGCCTAGCCCGGTCCAAGCCATGCTGAGGGCTCCTGCAGCAGCATCAATCATGACCACGGAGAGAGAAGCACAATCATACGAGACCACCATTCAACTCGCTAAGGCTCAAAAGACGCGCGAGCGCTAGCAAAAGGACGCAGCCAAACACACACGAGGCATACACACACGACCTCCTCCTGCACCCTGCGAATGTATGGCGGGGGTGTACCAGTCAGAACCGGTGTTTGGTGTCCAGGGGGCACGGGAGGTGAGGGTGGGTGGGGTGAGAGGAGGTGGGGGGAGACAGGAGGGGGGGAGGGCCGCCGCTATAGCAACAAAGCCGGTGGATGGCAAGGCAGGGTCCTGGGCGGGTGCCCTTGTGGACGGCTTGTGCATATGTCTGGGGTAGAGAGGGGTAGCGAGGGAGGATTGGGAGGGGGATAGCCCGAGGGGAGCGGCGGCTGGGAGATGGAGGTACAGGAGGGGGATGAGGGGGTGGTGGTGGGATGGCACGGGAGGCAAAGGGGTAGGTACAAAGGCGTGGGGGGGGGGGGGAAGAGGTCTCCAAGAGCCGTTGGTGCATCTAGAGCAAGAACTGCAACAGTTGTCTTCCCATTTCCCTCCACCAAGTAGGAATATAGGTCCAATTATGCACTGACTGTATGACGCAGCGGAAGTATCGCACTGGAGAAGCTATGGGGGGAGGGGAAGGAGGGGGTGTAGAGGAAGTGAGGGGGGGGTAAACATAAAAACAAAACCAAAAAAACACACGTCGGTCGTCAACCTCCCGCAAATGCTAACAGACGGGCGATAAGGAGGAAATCCCCACCAGGGTTGGACATGATGCTCGACCGTAGCAGCGTCTCCCAAGTGGTCCCGACTGACCCCCGAAGTGACCGAGCGGCCGGCTGGGTCCCTCCTGTTGCGCCACACTCAGGATTACCACAATAAACCTTGTGCCAGGGCGTCTACTTCGGCCATCCCACTCACCGTTTCGGCTAACCGCCACCCCACCCACCCTCCTCCCTGACTCATCCAAATGTTTAGGTGACCAACGGGCCCAACATAACGTCTCCGCTCACAAGGCTGGACCTGCTGACGGGTTGATGACGCCCAGGTTCCACCCTGCTACTGCTGCTGACGGTGGGATCACGTTCCTGCTTCTCCCACTTCCTGCTGACGGTGATCACGACCCCTGTTGCTTTGTTACTGCTGCTGGTGACCGCGTCACCGGCCACCTCCAGCTGGCGCTATCGGAGCTGACCACGTCGTCGCCACCCTTCCTGCTGGTGCTTGAACACGTCCTCCCTACACCTAACTACTACTGCTTAAACCAGTCTCCCCCTCTGTTCCTGCTACTCCTCCTGCTAACCTACAACCCTAGAATACCATCTTTCAACAGGTGTACCACGAAAATCTCCCCAGCAACGGTACCGCACAGGTGGAGCACAATTACGAGTGTGCGGAAGAATGGAAAAGGGTTGTCATGCACAGCCCTGGGTGAAGGGTACCATGTTCCTGCCGCACCCGAAGCTCACTCTCTTCTCTCAAGCACTCTTAAACACATACCACTGCTTGACGCCCGCCCCCCTCCCGTCCGACGCGACGGTTACTTGGCAACACTGCTGTTGTTTCCACCACCAAGATCATTACGCGGTATTTTACATACGCTTTCCGTGTCAACTTATTCATACCTAACTACACGGGGTGTATTATACTCACATGAATAAATCTTAAACTAAGGCGTACAAGTGTTGAATATTTTAAGTAACGGCAGGAAATGATCACTTGAAAAATAAAAAGTTGACTAGATTCGTCAGCGGAGGAGGGGCGGCGGCGCACGAACACATCCAGCTCCAGCGATACAAGATGTAAATATCTACCGATGCTCCGTCCCTCATGATACTTGCCGGAGCATACCTGGGTTGTGAAACCGGTACCTAAACCCCTGGTGTTGTTACTTAAAGAGGCCAATACCTGGACTGTGTATAACCCTGCATACACCTCACCCCCCTGGTGTTTACTTCAGGGCGAGTACCTGGGATTATACAACCGGTACCTTACCCCTGCCTGGTGTTCCTGGGTTACGTAAGCGGTACCTCACCCCCCAAGTGCTACTTAATGTCAAGTACCCGGGCTACATAACCGGTAACCCTGTCCTTTGTGTTGCTGAAGTCAAGCACCTGGGGGTATTATACACAGCCAGTACCTCAACCCTGAATTTAAAGTCAAAATATTTCATTTCAAACAAGAAGACATTAAAGCATCACCAAGAAAATACATATGAATAAATGTGCAAATTACCACACAATCAGCCATTTCTGCCAAAGAAAAACAAACAAGCAGCACCGGAGGAGAAACACAATGTTATATATAACTCGAATGTCGTACGGGGGTTTGCATATAAACACGAAGTGAAACACCTGTTAATCATACGCTGGGTATTACAAATAAAAACAGAGCTGACGGTACTGCAACACATAAACACAAACATCCTAGCGAGAATTGAATAATGATTTGTCGGTCACCTGAATTCAGAAGCCAATTCCTTCATCGCAAGCAAATATGCGGCAAGTTGGGCTACGGTTACCGTCTGCCCGTCAAATTTTCGGGTCAATCGACCCAGATATAAGGCGATGCCTCGCCAAAGGTGACTTTTCACTTGCTCTGTCACTTGCAGTCGGCGTTCGGTAACACCAATATATATATATATATATATAT
>JAYMFT010264957.1:0-10712 GCA_038088735.1 Panulirus argus
CAATAACTATGACCTGGCTCATTTCAAGAGACATGTTTTTCACTTTCTCAAAAATTTGTAAATACTTTCCCTGTTTTGATTTTCCCCCTTTCTCAACTCTCTTTATATTTCAATTAGGGCCTGGCCTTGATGTGGACTTTTGTCCGTGACTGGAGCCTTCAACATAAAAAAAATATATATCACACTACCAACAACACTACTGTACTCAGTATTCACCAGCCGAGGCATAAAACACTACTCTCAACATTTATGTACTCAGCAGCCACTAGGCGAAGCATATGACACTACTAACAACACCCATGCAATCAATTCCCACCTGCTGAGGCATAAGACATCACCAATAACACCAATGTAATCAGTAGCCACCAGCTGAGGCTTATGACACTACCAACGACACTAATGTACTCAGTCGCCACCAACTGAGGCTTATGACACTACCAACAGCACTAATGTACTCAGTCGCCACCAGCTGATGCTTATGACACTACCAACAACACTAATGTACTCAGTCGTCACCAGCTGAGGCTTATGACACTACCAACAACACTAATGTACTTAGTCCCCACCATCTGAGGCATATGACACTACCAACCACACAACCGTACTCAGTTCCCACCAGCTGTGGAATATGACACTACCAACAACACTGCTTTACTTAGTGGTCACCTAATGAGACATATGACACTACCAATGAACACTACTGTACTCAGTTCCCACCAGCTGAAGTATATGACACTACCATTAACACTACTGTACTCAGCAGCCACCATCTGCGGGTTATGACACTATCAACTACACTTCTGTACTCAGTTCCCACCAGCTAAGTTATATGACACTACTAACAACACTACTCTACTCAGTAGCCACCAGCTGAGGCATGTGACACTAACAACCACACTACCGTACTCAGTTAACACTAGCTGAGGCATATGACACAACCAAAAACACATTCTTACAAGCTGAGGATTATGACACAACCAATTATCACCAACTGAGGCATATGAAACTACCAACAACACTACTGTACTCAGTCCCCGCCAGCTGAGGCATATGAAAATACCAACCACACTACCGTACTCAGTTCCCACTAGCTGACGCATATGACACTACCATCAACACTACTGTACTCAGTAGCCGCCAGTTGAGACATATGACACTACCATTAACATTACGATTCTCAGAGGCCACCTAATGAGACATGTAACACTATCAACAACACTACTGTATTCTGAGTTCTCCAGTTGAAGTATATGAAACTACCTTTAAGACTACTGTACTCAGCAGCCACCAGCTGAGGCTTATGAGACTACCAACAAAACTTATATACCAGCTGAGGCATACGACACCACCAACAACATTACTGTACCAACTATAATGTACTGAGTCCCTACCTTCTGAGGCATATGACACTCAACCACACTACAGTACTGAGTTCCCCCCAGCTGAGGCATATGAAACTACCATCAACACTACTATACTTAGTACCTACCATCTGGGGAATATGACACTACCATCAACATTGCTGTACTCAGTATCCACAAACTAAGGCATATGACACTACCATCAACACTACTGTTCTCATTTCCTACCAGCTGAGGCATATGATACTTCAATGAACACCACTGTACCCATTTCCTATCAGCTGAGGGATATTACGCCAGTAAGAACACGAACGTAATCAGTTCCCACCAGCTGGGGCATATGACACTACCAGTAACACTACTATACTCAGCAGCCACCATCTAAGGCATAAGACAGTACCAACAACACTATTGTACTCAGTTCTTACAAAATGAGGAATATCAAACTACCATCAACACGAATATACTCAGTAGCCACCAGCTGAGGCATATGACACTACCACTAACACTGCTCTACTCAGTAGCCACCAGCTGAGATATTTTACACTTCCATTAACAATACTGTACTCAGTTCCCTCCAGCTGAGGTATATGACACTACCTGTAACACTACAATACTCAGCAGCTGGTAACTGAGGCATATGACATTACCATCAACACTACTATACTCAGTGGCCACCTAATAAAACATATGGTTCTACCAACGACACTACTATACTCAGGCCCCACCAGCTGAGGTATATGCCAATACCGTCAACATTACTGTATTCAGCAGCCACCAGCTGAGGTAAATGACACTATCATTAAAACTGCTGTACTCAGCAGCCACCAGCTGAGGCATATGACAGTACCATCAGCACTACTGTGCTTAATTCCTACCAGCTGGGGCATATGACACTACCATCAACAGTACTGTACGCATTTGCCACAAACTGAGGCATATTACACTACCATCAACACTACTGTTCTCAGTTCCTACCAGCTTAGGTATATGACACTACCATCAACAATTCTGTTCTCAGTTCCTGCCAGCTGAGGCAAATGACACTACTATGAACAATACTGTTCTCAATTCCTACCAGCTGAGGCATATGATACTACAATCAACACCACTGTACCCATTTCCTAGCAGCTGAGGGACATTACACTACTAACAACACTAATCTACTCTGTTCCCACCAGCTGAGGCATATGACACCACCAACAACACAAATGTACTCAATTCCTACCAAATGAGGAATGTAACTCTGCCACCAACTCTAATGTACTCAGTAGCCACCAGGTGAGGCATATGACACTACCAACAACAGTACAGTACTCAGTAGCAATTAGCTAATACAAATAACACTAACAACAACACTACTGTACTCAGTTCCTACCAGCTGAAGTATATGACAATACCATTAACACTGCTGTACTCAGCAGCTACTAGCTGGGGTTTATGACACTACCAACAACACCACTGTACTCAGCAGCCACTATCTGAGGCTTAAGACACTACCAACCACGCTTTTGTACTCAGTTCCCACCAGCTATGTCATCTGACACAACCAAGAACACTACTCTACTTAGTAGCCAACAACTGAGGCATATGACACTACCAACCAAACTACCGTACTCAGTTATCACTAGCTGAGGCATATGAAATAACCAATAACACATCCTTACTCAGTAGCCACAAGCTGAGGATTATGATACTACCATCAACACTACTGTACTCAGTTCCCTCCAACTGAAGTATATGGCACTACCAACACCACTACTCTAATCAGTAGCCCCCAGCTGAGGGATATGACACTACCATCAACACTACCGTACTCCGTTCCCACCAGCTGAGGCATTATGCCACTACTGTCAACACTAAGTAGTCACCAGCTGAGGCATAAAACACTACTGTCAACACTAATGTACTCAGCAGCCACAAGGAGATTTACATGACACTACCAACAACACTTATGTACTCAGCTCCCACCAGGTGAGGTATACGACACCACCAATAACACTACTGCACTCAGTAGCCACCAGCTGAGATATATTACACTACCATTAACACCACTGTACTCAGTGGCTAAAAGCTGAGGCATATGATACTACTATTAACACTACTGTAGTCAGTTCCCATCAGCTGAGGTATATGACACTACCATTAACACTACTGTACTCAGCAGCCACCAGCTGAGGATTATGACACGACCAAAAAAATTAGAGTACTGTTACCACCAGCTGAGGCATACGACACCACCAACAACACTCATGTCCTCAGTAGCCACCAATAGACGCATAAGACACTACCATTAACACTACTGTACTCAGTTCCCATAAGCTGAGGCATACGACAGCCCCAACAACACTAGTGTACTCAGTACCCACCAGCTGAGACATAAGACACTACCATTAAGACTACTGTGCTCAGTAGCCACCAGCTGAGACATATGACAACACTGCTGTACTCAATAGCCGACAGCTGAGGTGTATGACACTAACACAATAACGTACTCAGTAACAACCATCTGAGGCATATGACACTTTTAACCTCACAAACGTAATGAGTGCCCCCAGCTGAGGCATATGACACTATCATCAACACTACTGTACTCAGTAGCCGCCAGCTGACGCATATAACACTACCAACAACACAACTTAGTGGCCACCTAAAGAGACATATGATACTTCCAACGACACCACTGTACTCATTCCCCACCAGCTGAAATATGTGACACTACCGACAACGTTGCTGTACTCAGAAGCAACCAGCTGAGGTATATGACTCTACCATTAAAACTGCTGTACTTAGCAGCCACCAGCTAAGGCATATGACAATACCATCACCACTACAGCACTTAGTTACTACCAGCTGGGGGAATATGACACTACCCTGAATATTGCTGTACTTAGTAGCCACAAACTAAAGCATATGACACTACCATCCTCACTACTGCTCTCAGTCCCTACCAGCTGAGGCATATGACACAATCATCAACACCACTGTACCCATTTCCTACCAGCTGAGGGATATTACACTGCTAACAACATTAATCTACTCAGTTCCCACCAGCTGAGGTATATGACACTACCATTAACACTACTGTACTCAGCAGGTACTAGCTGAGGATTATGACACTTCCAACAATATTACTGTACTCAGCAGCCACCATCTGAGGCATAGGACACTACCATTAACACTGCAATACTCAGTAGCCACCAGCTGAGACATAGGATTCTACAGTTAACACTGCTGTACTCATTTCTCACTTGCTAAGGTATATAATACTACCATTAAGACTACTGTACTCAGCAGCCACAAGCTGAGGCATATGAAACTACCATCAACACTGCTGTCCTCAGTGGCCACCTAACGAGAAATATGGTAATACCAACGACACTACTGTACTCAGTCCCTACCAGCTGAAGTATGTGACAATCCCCCTCAACATTACTGTACTCAGCAGCCACCGGCTAAGGCATATGACACTACCATTAAAACTGCTGTACTCAGCAGCCACCAGCTGAGGCATATGAGAGTACCATCAACATTACTGTACTTAGTTCCTGCTAGCTGGGGCATATGACAATACTATCAACATTACTGTACGCAGTAGCCACCAACTGAAACGTATGACACTAACATCAACTCTACTGTTCTCAGTTCCAACCAGCTGAGGCATATGACACTACCATCAACACTACTGTACTCAGTTCCCACCAACTGAGGTATATGACACTTCCATTAACACTACTGTACTTAGCAGCAACTAGCTGAGGCTTAAGACACTACCAACAACACTACTGTACTCAGCAGCCACCATCTGAGGCTTAAAACACTGCTAGCAACACTTCTGTAGTCAGTTCCCACCAGCTATGTCATATGACACAACCAATAACCCTACCCTTCTTAGTAGCCACCACCTGAGGTATATGACTCTACCAACAATACTACTGTACTCAGTAGCCACCAGCTGAGACATATGACACAACCATTAACACTACAGTACTCAGTTCCCACCAGCTGAGGTATATGACACTACCATTAACACTACAGTACTCAGTTCCCACCAGCTGAGGATTATGGCACTACCAACAACACTACTGTACTCAGCAACCACCACCTGAGGTTTAAGACACTACCAGCAACACTTCCGTACTCAGTTCCTACCAGCTATGTTATTTGACACAGCCAACAAGACTACTCTACTAAGTAGCCACCACCTGAGGCATATTATACTACCAACCACATTACCGTACTCAGTTCTCACCAGCTGAGGCAAATGGCACTACCAACAATCTACTCTAATCAGACGCCTCCAGCTGAGGCATATGACACTACCATCAACACTACTGTACTCTGTCCCCACCAGCTGAGGCATATGACACTGCCAACCACACTACCGTACTCATTTCCCACCAGCTGAGGCATATACCACTACTGTCAACACTACTATACAAAGTGGTCACCAGCTGAGACATAAAACACTACTGTCAAAGCAAATGTAATCAGCAGCCACAAGGTGAGGCATATGACACTACCAACGACACTCATGTACTCAGTTCTCACCATCTGAGGCATACGACATCACCAACAACACTGTTGTACTCAGTAGCCACCAGCTGAGACATATGACACTACCATTAACACTACTGTACTCATTGGCCACAAGCTGAGGTATATGACACTACCATTAACATTACTGTACCCAGTTCCTACCAGCTGAGGCATATGACACTCCCATCAACACTTATGTACTCAGTAGCCACACGCTAAAGCATATGGCACTGCCATCAACACACTGTACCCAGTAACCACCAAATGAAGAATATGACACTACCAGTAATATTACTGTACTCAGTGCCCACCAGCTGAGGCATATGCCACTACCAACAACACTTCTATCCTCATTAGCTACAAGCTGAGGCATATGACTTTACCAGCAACACTTCTGTTCTCAGGAGCCACCAGCGGAGGCATATGACACTACAATTAACTCTACTTTTCTCAGCTCCTGCCAGCTAAGACATAAATTACTACTGTCAGTACAAATGTAATCAGCAGCCACTACCAACAATACTCATGTACTCAGTTCTTGCACGGCTGAGGCATATGACACCACCAACAACCCTTCTGTACTCAGTGGCTACCAGCTAAGGGCATATGACACTACCAAGAACAATACTATACCGAATTCCTAAAAGCTGAGTCATATGACACTACCATCAACACTATTCAGTAGCTAACAGCTGAGGCATAGGACACTACCAACAAAGCTACCTTATCTCAGTAGCCACAAGTTGAGGCATGTAACTAATGTACTCAGTTCCCACCAGATGAGGCCTATGAAACTACCATCAACACTACTGCAATCAGTAGCTACCAACTGAGGCCATATGGCACTACCATCAACACTACTGCTCTCAGTTCCTACCAGCTGAGGCAGATGTTACTAAAATCAACACCACTGCACTCATTTCCTACCAGCTTAGGGATATTACACAACTAAAAACACTACTCTACTCAGTCCACCAGCTGAGGCATATGACCCTACCATCAACACTACTGTACTCAGCAGCTGTACTCAGCAGCCACCAGGTGAGGCATATGACACTACCATTGACACTGCTGTATTTGGTTCCCAACAGCTAAGGTATATGACAGTACCATAAACACCACTGTACTTAGTTCCTACCAGCTGAAGCATATAACACTACTATCTACATGACTGTACTCAGTATCCACGAACTGAGGCATATGACACTACTAAGAACACTACTGTACTCAGTAGTCATCAGCTTATGCATATGACACTATCATCAACATTGCCGGTCTCAGTTCCTACCAGCTGAGGCATATGATACTCTCATCGACACCACTCTACCTATTTCTTACTAGCTGAGGCTTTTGACACTACAGACAACACTACTGTACTCAGTTCCCACCAGCTGAGTCACATGACGCTACCATGAACACTACTTTTCTCAGTTTCTACCAGCTGAGGCATATGATACTACCATCTACACCACTGTACCCATTTCCTACCAACTGATTCATATGACACTACCTACAACACTACTGTCGTCAGTAGCCAGCATCTGAGGCATATGACACTACCAGCAACACTACTGTACTCAGTATCCACCAGCTGAGGCACATGACATTGCCATCATCACCACCGTACTCAGTAGCCACCAACTGAGGCAAATGACACTTCCAACGACACTACTGAGCTCAGTGTGCACCAGCTGAGGCATATGACACTACCAGTATCATTACTGTACTCAGTGGACAAATGCTGAGGTATATGACACTACCATCAACACTACTGTATAAAGTATCCACAATGTAGAAATATGACTAATTTTTCCACACACTACCTGTGATTAGCATCTAATCAGAGGTAGTGTGTCGAAAAATTAGTCATATTTCTAAATTTCACCATTGAAAGTTCCTGTGGAAAAATTGTACTCGAAATCTTGAAATGATGACATATGATACTTTTTTTTTATATACTTTTTGAACAAGATTTCTTTTTTAGATCTTTTGATTTTTGAGTGACCAAAGACCTTTGGTAAAGTCAGATAAATGAAAACAACTTATTCACTGTTAGACAGACAAGGTTACTGGAGCCTGTGTAATGATGAGGGGACAGTGGTTAGCTAGGGTTACTGGAGCCTTGGTAAGGGTGAGGGGGAAGTAGTTAGCCAAAGGTTGCTGGTGCCTTGGTAAGGGTGAAGTGTCAGTAGATAACCAGGGTTAATGGAGCCTTAGGAGAAACGAGGGGACAGTATGTTCACTCTTCTCTTACAACGATATAAATTAGACAAATGATTTGCATATATCAATAAGACTCTGCATCGGGGTTTGAAGCTTATAAACAAAATTTACTCTTTTTATACTCTGCAAGAACAGCGCTGTCTGATGAGTGAAACAGATCCCGTCTCATGTCATTCGGTTTGTCATTACTCTGTGATGAAAAGAATTTTCTACTGCACTAGAAACTTTTGTGGACCGAAAGGGGATCCCATAATCATGGTGTTGCTGTAAAGGAATAACCGAAAATATTGCTCTGATAAGGATTTTATCCTAACATATCCCATGTTCTCTATGACTGTGGAGGAAGGCCTAGCCACCGTCTTGGTGTATAAAGGCACGCCCAGCTATTGTCTTGGTCTGTGGAGGCAGGCCCAGCCACAATCTTTGTCTGTGGAGGTAGGCCCAGCCACCATCTTGGTCTGTGGAGGTAGGTCCACCCACCGTCTTGGTCTGTAGAGGCAGGCCCAGCCACCTCTTTGTCTGTAGAGACAGGCTCAGCCACCGTCTTGGTCTGTGGAGGCAGGCCCAGCCACCTCTTTGTCTGTAGAGACAGGCTCAGCCACCGTCTTGGTCTGTAGAGGCAGGCCCAGCCGCCGTCTCGGTCTGTGGAGGCAGTCCCAGCCACCGTCTTGGTCTGTGGAGGCAGGTCCAGCCACCGTCTTGTTCTGTGGAGGCAGGTCCAGCCACCACCTCTGTCTGTGGAGGTAGGATCAGCAACCTCTTGGTCTGTAGAGGCAGGCCCAGCCACCGTCTCGGTCTGTGGAGGTAGGCCAGCTGCCATTTTGGTCTGTGGAGGTAGGTTCAGCAACCATATTGTTCTCTGAAGGCCGGTCCAGCCACCTTTGGTCTGTGGAGGTAGGCCCAGCCACCTCTTTGTCTGTGGAGATAGGCTCAGCCACCGTCTTGGTCTGTGGAGGCAGACGAAGACACTGTCTTGGTCTGTGAAGGCGACCCAGCCACCTCTTTCTCTGTGGAGGCAGGCCCAGCCACTCCTCGGTCTGTAGAGGCAGGCCCAGCCACCATCGTGATCTCTGGAGGCAGGCCCAGCCTCCTTTCGTCTGTGAAGGCAGGCCCAGGCTCCGTCTTGGTGTACGGAGGAAGGCCCAGCCACCTCTTGGTCTGTGGTGGCAGGTCCAGCCACCGCCTTGGTCTGTGGAGGCAGATTCGTCAATCATTTTGATCTCTGGAGGCAGGCCAAGACACATTTGGTCTGAGGACGCATGCCCAGCCACCGTCTTGGTCAATGGAGGTAGGCCAGCTGCCGTTTTGGTCTGTGGAGGTAGGTTCAGCAACCATATTGTTCTCTGAAGGCCGGTCCAGCCATCTTTGGTCTGCGGAGGAAGGTACAGCCACCGTCTATGTCTGTGGAGGCAGGTCCACCCACTTTCTTGGTCTGTGGAGGTGGGTCCACCCACCGTCTTGGTCTGTGGAGGGAGGCCCTCCCAACGTCTTGGTCTGTGGAGGCAGGTCCACCCACCGTCTTGGTCTGTGGAGGCAGGCCCAGCCACCGTCTTGGTCTGTAGAGGCAGGCCCAGCCACCGTCTTGGTCTGTGGAGGCAGGCCCACCCACCGTCTTGGTCTGTGGAGGCAGGTCCACCCACCGTCTTGGTCTGTGGAGGCAGGCCCACCCACCGTCTTGGTCTGTGGAGGCAGGCCCACCCACCGTCTTGGTCTGTGGAGGCAGGCCCAGCCACCGTCTTGGTCTGTGGAGACAACTCCAGACACTGTCTTGGTCTGTGGAGTAAGGTTCAGCAACCATACATTTTGTGTTCTGGAGGGAGGCCCAGCCACCATTCGTCGGTGGAAGCAGGACCAGTCACCGCCTTGGTCTGTGGAGGCAGGTTTAGAAATCGTCTTTTTCTCTAGTGACAGGTCCAGCCACCTTTTGTCTGTGAAGGCAGTCCTAGCCACCGTCTTGGTATGCGGAGGCAGGCACAGTCACCTCTTCGTCTGTGGAGGCAGGCCCATCCACCTTCTTGGTCTGTGGAGGCAGGCCCATCCACCTTCTTGGTCTGTGGAGGCAGGCCCAGCCACTGTCTTGGTCTTTGGGAGGCAGACCCAGCCACCGTCTTCGCTGTGGAGGCAAGCGCAGCCACCGTCTTGGTCTATGGAGGCAAGTCCTGCCACTATTTTAGTCAAAGGAGGTAGGTGCAGCAGCCACCTTGTTCGCTGGAGGCAGGCCCAGCCACCTCTTGGTCTGTGGAGGCAATTTCGAGCCACCGGCTTGGTCTGTGGAGGCAGGTTCAGTCACCGTCTGGTCTGTGGAGGCAGTGTCAGCAATCATCTTTTTCTTTGGAGGCATGTCCGGCCACCTCTTGGTCTGTGGACCCAGGCCCAACCTCCGTCTTGGTCTGTGAAGGCAGGTCCAGCTACCGTCATTGTCTGTGGAGGCATGCTCAGGCGCCGTCTTCGTCTGTTAAGGCAGGCCCCGCCACCATCTTGGTCTGTGGAAGCAGATTGAGCAATCGTTTTGGTCTGTTCCGTTTCTGTTTAAAAACCAAAACTTTTCCTTCTCCATGGAAACATGCTTTGATACATCCAATCCCTAAG
>JAYMFT010264968.1:0-10712 GCA_038088735.1 Panulirus argus
CCACATCAATCTGGAATTTACTTCCTTACACTCTATCACACACTCCCACAAATCCTGCTTCAGGAGTAATGCTACTCTTTCCTTAGCTCTTGTCCTCTCAACAAATCCTGACTTCACTCCCAAGACATTTCCAAACCATTCTTCCCCTTTTCCCTTGAGCTTCGTTTCACGTAGAGCCAGAACATCCAGGTTTCTTTCCTCAAACATACTACCTATCTCTCCTTTCTTCTTCTTATCTTCGTTTCATCCATACACATTCAGAAACCCCAATCTGAGCCTTCAAGGAGGATGACCACTCCCTACCTGGCTCCTTCTTCTGTTTCCCCTTTTAGAAACTGAAAATACAAGAAGGGGAGGGTTTCCAACCCCCCTGCTCCTGCCCCGCCCCTTTTAGTCACCTTCTACGACATGCAGGGAATATGTGGGAAGTATTCTTACACCCCTATCCTCCCATCAACAAGCAAAGTAGACTGTACTTTCTTCGATTTTAGGAGTTTCTTTTGATTTGGTTTGCTAGATATTGGACATGAGGAGAATACAAATGAGTAGGAATATAGTTATCTTTTCCAACTTCTGATACTGTTTTCTGGGATAGACCTCAAAACTTTCCATGGAGGTCTTCATAGTTCCATGAGTAAAATACAAACCTATTATGCTTGACATGTCTTTCTCATTGGTAGAAAAAAAATTTTCTGCAGTTTATGGTCAGTTCCACTGGTCATGATAAATTTAGAATTTTTGTGGGTTTTGAAGCTAGGCTCTGTTCCTTCTTTTGTGGTTTACAGAAATGTCAATTTTTGTTGGTTATGAAGTACTTGTAAGAGTTCACATGTAAAGAGGAGAGGATTGGACTTTACTTACTTAAGTTTTAGGGGATTTATGCTGATATGATTAACTTAGTAAGAGACATGAGGAGAATAGTGAGGCAAGTGGGAATGTTGATATCTTTTCAGAGAGATTAACTTAGTAAGAGACATGAGGAGAATAGTGAGGCAAGTGGGAATGTTGATATCTTTTCAGCTCTCTCTGTGAAAGATGGCTAGAGTGTCAATTGAGATTTATTCCAAAGTATGAAAGTTTTCATCACATGAACAGTTTGTTAAGTTGAATTTACTGTGGTTAGTTGTTGGCTATGCTTTTAAAGAATGTTGCTTAGAAGTTGTAGCCTTTTTTGAATTGGCAAAGCAGTTAAAACTTTAATATTCTTTACCATTTTGTAAAGTCATTTTTGTACTGTTGTGACCCTTGAAGCTTAGGCTCAGGAAATTTGCATTTATTCACTTTAGAAGACTTCTTTGGATTTAATATCAACTGTATTTAATATCAACTGTCTAGTAGTTCCAGAGAGGTTGTAGAGTGGTAAAAAGAATAGGCTAATATAACCTCTTTAAACCGTCCAAAACTCAGGTTTGCAGATCATTTTTTTTTTTTAATGAATTTCGAAGAATCTTGTAAGCTATTAAAATTTCTGTTAATGCTATGATAGGCTTTTGAGGAAAAGGGTATAGATGTATTATCCAGGCTGGAGCTTTCAGATTAAAACATGATACTTCAAAGTAGCTTGGTGTGAGTCTCCTTCATTGACTCCTAGATTGGGCTACAATTGGGCTTTTCAAAAACTTTAAGGGGGACTGACACTGTCTTTTCATTTTTGAAAAGCTTTATCTTGACTCTTTTGGCTCTGTTTACTCTCTTAATCTAAGGAGAATTAAACATTTCTAGTGCCAGAAATTAGCATGATTGTGCCTTTTCTCCTGTGAGATTCCCTAGACTCTCTTAAAGAGAACTTCATGTAGAAGAAATCCAGTTTCAGAGCTTTTTATTGTGCAAACTTACTTTTTTTTTTATTGTGAAATCACTTCTAGGAAGAAAGTTTGGAGGTTACTGTAGAGATGATTCCTTGCACTTTATTTGCCCTCTTTCTGCTCTTTCTGAGAGAATAATACCCTTGTCAGTATTTACAGAATGATTCTGAAGGTTCTTCAATGCCTAAGTAAGTTTTACCATTTGGCTATAGATTTTTGGCATTGGTGATACTAAAAGCTGTATCAGCAAGGAGGATTATTTTGCCAGAGGCTTTATTTGTGGATTTTTTTTGCATTAATGTTTCTAGTCTGTTCTGAGGACACTGGTAAAGATCTCTTCTTCTCCTTGATCGAAGCTTTCAAAGATCCTTGGTCTTCATACAACTGGTTGACTTTATGAAGAATATGACTCTTCAGCATTATCTTTGGAAAACACTGTTCCCTCAAGCTATGGCCTGGAGGAAAAGTTTGTGAAACTTTTACTGTTGAAATTCGTCTTATTCTGTTAAAGTTTTTCCAAACCTGAATGAGGTTTTCTTTGTTTCTTGGAATTACAGCACACTTGTTTAGTAACTTCAAGTCCCTTTTTAACATTCATCAGCAAGAAGGAAGCTTTCATGTTGAAGCTAAACTTTGCACTCCTTTCACAACTATTAGGGCTGTTGACTAGATCTCCTGTTGTGAGGCAACTGACTTTTGCTCTGATTTTCTGTAGAAATATCACATTTGTGTTTCATTAGTTTCTTGCTTGTTACAGCACCTTTATTTGACGATACTAGAGTTCATATCTTTTTCTTTTATGAATTGATTGATTGGCTTGCAAAAGTAAGGAAAATCCTGTAAAGTTTTATAAATTCCTTTGTGTTGTCTGTTCCCCTACTGAGTTAGGGCTATGGAACTGGGGGATATTTGGCACATCTGATGGTTCCTGATAGGAGAAAAAGGATATGGAGATATTATTACTTTCTTTCTGTTCAACTTCATTTTACCTTTGATTTGATTTCATACACATGCACATCATTGATTGTGCATAACATGAATATATTTAGAAGTGTTACACTACATACATTGAATATGAGTTTGATGAACATCTGTGGGTCTCCAGCATTTTGTAGGAGATGGGATCACTATCTGTTACTTTGAGAATGACATATAAGGCAGCAGATGAAGCAGAACAGGCTACATAGCAACAACAGCAGCCAGAATGTTTAAAAGAGTGACTGATGGCCTGTATTCATAGAGGGTAGCTGAACCCCAACTAGCTGCCTGCACACATTGCACACACTTATGATCCAGCCAGCCCTGTTTCATGTCCTTTTCCCAGTTGAATTTTTAAGATTTTTCATTTACCATTTTTTGAACTTACATATTATTTTTTTTTAAAAATGATAAAAGAAAAATATTAACCTTTTTTCTTATGGTTGTGAAGCCCCCTTAAGCACAAGGCCCATAGAATTTGCTACTTATGCTAATGTGCTGATCAAGCAAAGATGAGGGAAAGTGGCTGGCACTTTTGCAAGGATATAGAAAGTTTGCGTCTTTCTTGAATTTGCTTTGACAATCTTATATCATACAAAGGCACTGTACTCTTGGTGAATAACATGAATATATTTAGAAATATTATGCTATTCCCACTAGAAATGAGTGTGAGGGAGTTTGGCTGGCATATTAGGTAAAATATTGTTGGTTCTAACACTTTACTTATCATTTGTTGCCATAGTCCTTCATAACCCCCAGGACTGCATAAAAAGAGAATTAGGCACAGTTGTTGAGTAATTTCCACCATGTGAAGAAAGACCAAACTAAAGTTGGTCGGATGGCCTCCTATGGTGGTCTCAGTCCTCCTTATATGATCCTGTTAAAATATCTCCCTAAGTCACCGATTTCTTCACATGTCTCATGTTATTACTCTTGACCTTCCTCACTAACTGATGCTTAAGTTTTCATCCACATCACAGGTAATCTAACATATCTACATATTTTTGAACACATGACTTGCAAATCAGTGGGTATATGCATACAGTAGTTGTTGTGGAGGTAATGAGGAGAGAAAGATTAATTCCTGCACTTTTCTTGCAATAAATGAGACCTTTGTAGGCTATTAATCATACAACACTTTAGTAGGATATTAAAACAACTGGGAAAAATTAGATCTTCACATGACAATTGGAGACCTTCTCTTAAGGATTATCAAATGATGAGGAGAATAGTTGAAGTGCTAAGGTTCCCTCCCCTTAATGTGGGTTTGCCCTCAGATTGATAAAGTATTTTCCTGTAGGTTTTGAGGACTGAAAAAACATTTTTCTGCTGTAAGAGGGCCTAAAGAGCATCCATTTAATTTCTCATCCTTTCCTGCTTCTCTTTCTTTTTTGAAAACCATTGCTCAAGTCCTGATACAGGTCCACAATCCTTTTTCCTAAATGCTTGGGGTCAGACATGTTTCGGATTTTGGAAATTTTCAGGTTTTGGAATATACCTGATCCAGTTGAGCCTAGTCCACACTAGAAGTGCAATCACTTCACCCAGCAGGGGCCATGCCCCAAGACTAAGCTGAAAATTCATTTACACTGACAGCATTATAAATGTAAAGGGATGTATAAAGCCCATAAGTAGTTTGATATATGAAATAATGGGATAGTTATAGTCCATAAAGACATTTTATTTCCAAGAAAAACATACCATACACAGCTTCAAACACATGAAGTTAAATAAGGTGCATGACATCTAGCTGGACAATCTTGGAGAGGAGAGTTCATCAATGTTGCTGTCGTCGTCCTCATCATCAGGATGCAGTCGGACATCTGAAGTTGGGCCACGAACAGGGTTCTCAAATGATGAAGCAGCACTATGACAGACGGCTTTTTTAAAGACTTCTTGAAGTGTCATTTTTCTCATTAACATAGGTTTCTGTCAAAGCAGTCTCTCTTTAATCGAGTAAACTGCTATAATCTCTTGCTCACTGATAAATGCGCGTTGTTCAAGGCCAGCAAGGAACTGATCACACATTTTCATCATACTGTCTATGGGGACCTGTGTTCACAACGTCATCACCACCACCACTAACCTCGTGCTAATCTGAAGTTAACACCATTTTAGCAATTTCCTCATCACTCAAGGAATGCACAGCAGGTGCATCATTGTCAATGTTCAGCAATTCTTCAATGTCAGCTTCCTGTAAGTTGATTACACTTTCATCTGATAAACTTTTAGCATAAGTTACGAGGTTCGATATCATCATCATCTCAGTGACACGAAATCCTTCAAAATCTTCATCTGTAGATTCATTTACATCAAACATCGTTGCAAGCCAAAGTGTATGCCAAGCATTTGTTATTGTTGATTTATCAACATCCTTCCAAGCATTAGCAACTGTAGAAATGGTATCCTTAACAGTGAACTCCTTCAGAAAGTCTTGAATTCCTACTCCTCTGTCGACTGCAGCAAGCATACAGTTCAAAAAATAGTCTTTATAATTGCTCTTCAAGGATCGTAAAATTCCCTGGTCACAAGGCTGCAATATGGAAGTCACATTAGGAAGGGAAATAAATGCCGAAAACAGGGATGTGCGGACCAGTTGTCCAGGAACAATAAAATTTTAGTTTTCTTCCAGTCCAGCTTGCCTGCAGTGAGCACGTGATACCAAGTGGGTATTGACCCAGTCGGAAAACATTTCTCGGGTTACCCACGATTTTTTGTTGGCATGATAATGCACTGGTAGATTGCGTACACCTTTTAGACATCTCGGACTTTTTTTTTTATGTTGAAGGCTCCAGTCACGGACCGGGTCTTAATTGGAATATGGAGAGAATTGAGAAATTGGGAAAAACAGACAGGGAAAGTATTTACAAATTTTTGAGAAAGTAAAAAACCTGTCTCTTGAAATGAGCCAGGTCAGAGTTATTGGGAAAGACATGAGAAGGTAGAGAGTTCCACAGCTTCGACGTGTAGGGAAAGAAGCAGGTATCAAAACGGCCCACCCTTGAATTTGCTTTTACGATTCACTGCCAACTTCACCTTGTGTGTTCCTGCAGCATATTGGCACACCCCAAGAATTGTTAACCTGTCCTTGGCATCTGTAAAACCAGTCGGTACTCTCTCCCATCAGATGTTGTTAATGTTTTTCTAGGAAACGTAGCGCCAGTTAAGAGCGGTTTCATCGGCATTGTAAATTCGTTCAAGACTAAGGTTTTCGTCAGATATTATCTTGGCAAATTCGTCAATGTAATTTTTTTCTGCTTCATGGTCAGCAGAAGCTTTTTTCACCACAGATTTTCAGATATTTTACACCATGACGCTTCTTAAATTTCTGCAGCCAACCTTCAGTGTTCAATTCTTCATGGTATATTCTAGCCTGTTTCATGACCAACAGACCAGTCAATGGCGTATGTTCACTTCCTTGCTGTCGAATCCACTCCAGCAACACACGGTCAAGATCTTCGTTTTTTGCCCCTATGCAGTGTTTTCCTATCTTGCATTAGTTTCTGGTCATCACTGTCACGATAATGCTTCAGTAACTTGTCTTTCTGTCTCTTTAAACCGTAAACAGTTGTAGTTCCGACAGCATATTCTTCAGTAAGACGACACCACGATCAAGCTTCTGAAATAACTCGACTTTCTGCATTATCGATAATGACAGATGTTTCCTTTTCTTCTTCTAACTCTTACCCATAAGGGTATCTGCAGCTCTTTTTGACATTTTCACAATGAAATTCAAATAGTCACAAAATAAAAAGCAGAAAAAAAACAGCAAAGAGCAGACGAACGTGTGCCCGGCATGATCGCAGGGACACAACTGACGCCACCCACGGTGACGGTTGACCAACCCTGGCCGCCTGGCAAACTAGGTCACGTGACGCGGCGTGGGTATGGAGTTGGGTCAGGTGTTCTCGCGCCAAACAAAATTTCTTACCCACGAAAAAAATAATCAGATTTTAGAGCATTTTGGATACAGGATTGTGGACCTGTAATAGGTAGAAGAGTTCCATTCAGTAAAAACATTAGATAGAAGCAGTGGGTAGGAACATTAGGCTGGAACATTAGTTAGAAGTAGTTAGTAGGAACATTAGTTAGAAGTAGTTAGTAGGAACATTAGTTAGAAGTAGTTAGTAGGAACATTAGTTAGAAGCTTCTTCAAACACTGCACGAGATTTGCCCTCTGCCAGTGAGTGGCCTGGAAAGGACGAGGCACTAAAGCCTAAGAAACGGCACTGAAGTTTACTGGTTATGGCTACTCTATTGCCGTGGCAAACCCCATGAGGGAGTTCCAGGAGGGAACAGGTGTCAGAGATAGATAGATAGATAGATAAAATGTCATTAGTGAGATCTGCCTGGTATCTGTGATGCATGATATATTTCCAGCTACGTTGTTATGGATCCTGGAGGTACCAATGAAAAAAAAAAAGTGAAATGTGCATGAAGAGGATGATTCATATGAATATGTTGGGGAACACATGAGAGTAGGAGACACTGATGCATCTTCAAGACTAGATGTTGCGTACAACAGACGAGTTGCAGAACACATCATCTCTGAACCGATCTGTCTGATGCATGGTAAATCAGGAAACACCACAGTTGCCAGTTGCGAACCCAGACACTGGCAGTGAGGAACAAAACTGGGAAACGTTCAACTAAACAACTTTTTTTTTAGGAACATAACTGAATTTTCAATTACCGTAGCCTGAGAACTGACCAGAGTTTGAGAGGTTTTTAAAAATGTGCATAGAGGGAGAGAATACACCTGAGATAAGAGGAAGGATGGACACAGATGAAGAAGACATTGTTTTATAAGTAATGTTAGAAAAGGCCAAGGAAAGTAGACGCACATCTTGGAGGAGAGAGGTATGGCACAATAGTTGGGTAGAGTTTATAATGTACGAGAAGGTAGGGCATGGAAAAGATGTATGATGTAGTCCAGTAAACATCTTTTGAAGCCATAAAATCCGTTAGGAAGTAAGGAAAAAGACTAGATTCAAGAACTTAGAATTTTTGAAGTGGAGAAGGGTAAGAAGTGTTTGGAGCCGAAAGATGAATGATTGCATTACTCTTTCCAAGCCCCATCGCTTCCTGAAAGGGACCAAGTATAAGCATGGAAAGCATTGAAGTCACAGAAGGTATGAGTTGACTGATGGTGGAGTAAGACCCACACAAGTCGCAATACTTTGACTATATCTCTCTTTATCTCTGGGGGATGTGACGAAACCCTAGTTTGATCACTGGAGACGTTTTTACAGTATTTTTTGGAAGAAAGCTAAATACCAGGGATGTGAAAGAGCATATCTTTAGCCCATGTTTGTGTAGTCAAGACCAGACATTCATAACACGAAAAACAGAAATACTAAAGATAAGACATGTAGAAATACCATTAAAGATTGTTCAAACATTTGTGGGAATATCGTCATTTTTACTTACAGGGAAGTTCCCACAGAGGTTTCAAACAGTGACTGTAGTTTGCTCATGTGATTTAAATGGAAGTAGATATTATAGCTGTGTATCTACTTGTCTTTGATTCTGATGCCTGTTCCTAAATGGAAGTCCCTCAAGGGGGTGGCCATGGCAGAGTCTCCATAACTAGTGATCTCCAGTGTCGCTTCTCGACGTTTAGAGTTTCACCATTAATCACTGGCACAGGGCAAGTCTACTGCATTGTTTGCAGAGTTTTCTACATAATATTCGTACTGACTGCTGCCTAATGCTCCTGCATATATGTTCCTACCAGTTACTTCCAGGTAGGTAGTTGTTGGTAGGCAGCTAACAACTAGGGATGAATATTACCTGGGTATATCGGGAGGATTAGTGATACCTGTGTAGTGAGCCAGCATTTTAGTGGTTATCAAGTTGCACTCCTGTGACCCAGGTAGCTGTCTTTTCTCTCTGTCTCACCCACACATGGACTACTGGCGTTCTGCCCACAAACATACAATCTCTCCTTGTCATACATAACACCTGACAACACTTAATTCACGCAGCTTATTCTTCGTAACTCTAGATTTTCCTGTGGCGAGCGCTATGTGCTAGCACTACTTTTTGGCAAAATGGAATAGATAGTAGTAATTGGCAGGAACATTTAGGCAGGAGAATAAGGTAGATATTATACCAAGCACTCATAATAATTGTATTAGTTGAGTTTTTTTGCGAGGACTGAGAGAAGGGCACCAATTTATGAGCAAGTGCAGCGATAAAGTGCTTTCTTGGGTGTGTACAGAGGTGTAACCCAGAAGCAAGATGGAATTTGTGGAGAGTCAAGGTACAAAGGAGAGATCAGGTGAAGTGTGATGCAATGAGGTTGACAGCATTCCAGTGGTGTTGTCGAAGTTAAGTGGAATATGCAGTAGGCTTTCTGTGGGAGATTTGCATGGTTTTTAGGTCTCGTAGAGCTTCTATGGGAGGGAGAAGCAAGCCAGTGCTCTGAATTAGTGAGCAGTTGCCGTTTGTGCTTTTTGCAGCTGAAGGGAGTGGCCATAGGTGTGAGTCCTGCTAAAAAGGGGCTATGGAAAATGAAGCATCACAGACCACTGCTAGAAGGATGGTGAGTCAGGAGGAGTCACTTGATAAACTGCTACTGACTGCAAATCCCTAAGGGCTCCTAGAGTCAAGAATCAAGTGGTCAAGACTGTTCTGTCGCCGGAGCGGCATACCTGTGGTGTGATGCAAGGTGACTACTTGACAAACCATGTTCACTGAAGCCTGGGTCTTTATGAGGCAATTGGTTCAGCTTATCCAATAGCATATGATTTTGTGTGACCAACCACCAAGCTTATTGTCATTCTCTCTATTGACTGGAGAGAGGTTACAAGTCATTTCTGTCAGTTATGACAGCGGCCCAGGTTTATGCGTGGCCCATGGGAGCGATCTGTATTTCTGATTTCTTTACCAAGTCAGTTGCAGAATGGTTGTGGTGAGAGGTTAAGTCACTACAGTGTAAGGTTCACATTTAAGGTTTCCCAAGCGTTCGGCTCTGAAATATGAAGTTGGAAAACTCCTGCAAAGTACTTGGGTTACTGATGCTCTGTTAATAATCCTATACTTTGTATTGATATTCCTGTATTGTTTCTGTGGACTCTGGCCAGTATTCTTATATTTTCTGATATATTAAGGCTGTGAACCCACCAAGGAAATACATATTTAGAGAAACAACCCCACTGATAAGAAATTGTGCTGAGTGGTTGATATAGCCTCCCTTAGACGATCAGGGCGAGAAGAAAGGAATATGGTGTTTGCATCCATCAGAGGGAATCTTGAATCATTGTCACTTTTATCTGTGTTCTCTGAGTCTCGACTCTGACCTGTGACCTTCCTTGTCGCTTTAGCATTGGCCGTCTCCATTTTCTCTCCCATGAATTTGGCCATGGCGTCTCGGGTGATGGTGTACCGATAGTCGTGGTGGAGCCGGAGTCACAACTGATAGAATCTGTTTTGCTGCCACACGTACCGTTGTACCTTGCAACACTAATGATGTCTCGCACCAAGACACAAGTTTGGTCGAGGACAGAATCTCACCGCCATATAAACTGTTAATTATCGTACGGAATAAGATGAGAAATGAAGTGGTTGCTGGGCCACAGCACGAACGGTGGATTCATTTATCATGAATTAACTCAAGAAAACTTATCACGAAACAGAAAGGCATCATATTATTAAATATCAGGCAACACAACGGTACAGTCTTCGACACCATGAAGTCATGACATCACGAAGACAGAAGTCTTTTGTGCCATACACCATTCTCAGCACTCCCCCACCATCCTCAACCCCCCCAAGCACCATCCTAAGTCCCCCACACCATCCTTAGCCCCCCACACACCATCCTCAGCCCCCACACACCATCTTCAGCCCCCACACCATCCTCAGCCCCCACACGCCATCTTCAGCGCCCACACACTATCCTCAGCCCCCACACACCATCCTCAG
>JAYMFT010264979.1:0-10712 GCA_038088735.1 Panulirus argus
TATATATATATATATATATATATATATATATATATATATATATATATATATATATATATATATATATATATGGATAGCAGTTAAAGGATCCTATTGTTTCAGTGCACATACAATCGGGCGTGCAATTTAGGATGGCATAGTGGAGAATGCAACAGGCGATTTGCATGACCCCCGCAATAACTGCACGGGTGTGGCGCACAGTGCAGGTTGAGTCAGTCTCTCTCAGTATATATAAATGTATCACAGAATTGTATGCAAGTCAAGTAACAAAGACGGGATGGGTTCTGGAAAAAAATGAGGGAAGATATATGACAATGTGGACCTGTTCAGCACGTGACAGCACCACCAACGCCAGAGGCCACACGCGCCCTGGGAAGAATAACTGAAAAGACTGTGGGACGCCGCTTAGTCTGCCTCATGTTGGACCTGACTGAGTCTCAGAGCCTTTGTTGTGATGGGAGGGACCTCTGCTGTGACTTTCTGTAGGTCGACACAACGAGCTAATAGCTCCTCACCCGTGCTCTGTGAGTGTGTGTGTGTGTGTGTTTTGGGGAACTTCTTGAGTGACGGGGACTTACGTGGTTGTTTCTACCCGCGTGCGCACCTCCCACCTCATCTGTCATGCGAGTACCCACCCAGCCCCCCTCCTCTGGTCGTCGTGTGAGCTGACGACACACACAGCACATGTCGTTTCATTTTCTTTCCTCCTCCCTCCTCCGCCGCCACCATTGTCTGGTTCTGAACGTTCAGTGGAGAGAGAGGGAGAGGGAGGTAGAGGGAGAGGGGAGGGTGTTTTACCACACCGCCCCGTTAGAGTAGATGGCGTTTTAAGTATAATGATGATGAAATTGGCGGGGGCAGGCACGGGCCAAGGGGTGATAATGTGGCCCATTGTGTACGGGTGCTTTCGTCAGCTCCCGAGGGAGAACCTGAGGGATGCGGTGAGGGCCACAGGTCCTCTTGGGTTCGTGAGAGCACGACTGCACGACCCGTAGGTGTCGTCGTACTCGTGGATCGTGTTGTCGTACTTCATGCGTCGAGTCGTCGTGCTCAAGGGTCGTGTTTAGAGGGTTCCCATGAGAGGTGGTCAGGGCTGACCACTGGTGTATAACCAAGGATATGAACCAACACATTTTCTGTCGTCTTTATGCAGAAATATTGCTCGACCAGCGACAGCTGTCGGAAAAATACTTTATAAACGCTTTTGATCGTTCTTTTAATGTTAAATTATTGTAGATACTTTTCTTTTCATTTTACATTCGTACGATAATCCTGTCGGAGTGATTAATATCGGATAATGAAATTGTCAATACATGGAATCGTAACTTCTTCATTTTTAGTGAAACGCTGTGAAATAATCATGGAGGAGAGAGAGAGAGAAAGACCAGAGAATATCCTCAAATGTTAAACGTGTGGATGTGGGTGTTGGATAGTTATGATTGTTAGGGTTAGTGAAGGAGTGAGGGGCTGGATACTTAAGATATTGAGGGTTATGAGGGCTGGATAGTTGAGATGGTTAGGATTGTGAGGGCTGGATAGTAATGGTGATGAGTGGTAGTGCAGGAATGAAGGCTGGGAAGTTACGTTTGGTGAGGGTTGGGGAAGTTATGGTGGCTAAAAGGTCGGTCGTGAGGGAGAGAGGGAGGCGGTGGACGTCTGCTGTCGCCAGACTTGTAGACCTAACTGGTTAGCGCCCGCCCTAACCTGCACACGCCCACCCTCACCACACTCCTCCCCTGCATCCATAGTGCTGTGCGTTGACCAGGCGGCATCGTAACAGATCTTGATATCATTGAAGTCTTTAGGTGATATCCTGGGGAGTCGGGGAGAGCCGTGGCAGTGAAGTGTGGTGTGTCTCCCACTTTGCGCCCCATCCGCGACACCTTGGGCGCTAGGGATTCATTCTGTGTTCTTTGTTCCACCGTAAGAGTATAACAAACACATAATACCAGTGAAGGTCACGTCCCCCTCCTTTGTGCTATAAAGAAGAAGTGAGTCAGTAGTAATGGTTTGTTTACCCCCGGCCTCCCGTCACAACGCCAAACCACGCGAGCTGCTCCAAGTATTCTTCAACGTCATCGTTCCGTAATGATAAAAAGAGAGACCTGACAGCTTCCTACTGTGTTATCAGAGGCTTATCTTTTACCGAGAGACGGGTTGAAAAATCGTGCGTAATAGCTGGGAGTGAGGAATGCTGGGGGGAGGTGTGGCCTCGCAGTATCTGGTACCATCTTCAGTGGTCTGCAGGCCCCAGACTTGGCTGAGGCAACGCAGGGTAACCCTTGCAATGGTGGACCGACGGATCATGTCCTACTTCCGTGGTTTCTGATCCTTTTATCTTTATGCAGTGCGAAGGTCTTTAATGGCGTTCTCTCTCCGGTCCCACATATGTGCGGTGGACAGGCAGGTGCACAAAGAGCTCCTCCTCTAGTGCCGTTCTCCTACTCGTTCACGTACCTTTCCTCCTGCGGATTCAGGTGTCGTATAGCGAGGTCGTAGAGTAGTATTCGTGGGTGCCATGGACTCTGTCCTGTCCCAGATGCAGCCAGATCGGGTAAAGGTAAAGCAGTTGAGTTTCAATCCACTTTCATCACTTTGTTAAGCCAGCCCACTTGCTTTAGCGCGGGCAGGACGTCACTGGCAGTGTGGACAGAGGGGTGTGCGCGCGCGTAGAGGCAGTCAGTTGTACATAGGCGATGTGGTCGCAGTAGGTTACATGAGTAAGGGTAAGATCACTGCAAGGCTGGCTGAATCACAGCGTGACACCCCATCGCTGGCGCAATTTTGTGTGGGTATGTCGGCTCCGGGTGGTGGCTCACTTTAGTGTGAGGAGGGATTTGTGCCCAGTTTAAGGGGAATGTATTTCTAGAGTGAGAGAAGTTTTTTGCCATTGTGAGGGGGATCTGTTCCCAGTGGGAGGAGAGGCTGCGCCTTCAGTATGAGGAAAACTTTATCGTGTGAGGGAATGCTGTGTCCCCAGTGTGAGAGGAGGCTGTGTACTTAGTGTGACGGGAGGCTCAGTTCCTAGCTTGAGGGAAGGCATTGTTCACCAGGATGCCAACAGTGCTCTCCTCCAGATTATATTTTTTCCTTTTTATTTTTCGCCACGTTGATACATGAGGTCCCACACACGCCACTCTTGCCCCGTGGTACCTCAGTCGTCCGGGGCTCACGCTGGATGGGGTGTTCTGCGGTGCTCCAACGCCACGTCGCCCCCACCACACTCCCACAGAACAGACTTGGCAGTCCGTACGAGTAGTGTGCCATGGTACGTCGACCTCCTCAGGTGACAGTAAGATTAGTCTCGTGTGTGAAATTTAAATCGCCTCACGAGTGCTGCCTTGTTTACTCTCCCCACATGTTGCCGGCAGCAACGCTCTCGCCTCTTGTTTCCTCCCCTCTGGTGATGTGGTCCGTTGGGGTCGTGAGTGCGGGTGGTGTGGTCCGTTGGGGTCATGCGTACTGGTGATGTGGTCTGCAGGGCCATATATACTGGTGGATGTGGTCTAACAGGGTCATGAGGTCTTAAAGAGGCCATGTGTGCTGTGATTTAGCCGTGTCTGCACCATTCCCTTCAATGACTGTGGGTCACCATATGAACACCGAATGGTAGTTTAACTTGCTCTCCAAGTAATAATAATGATAATAATAATAATAATAATAATAATAATAATGTTGATAATGATAATGATAACAATGAAGTTTCATCTCAGTCGACCCAAAAGTGAAGGAATAACTTGGCTTCGTTGAGGCTGGAAAGACGAACGAAATAAACATCAAGAAACGGTATACTCTGTCTCTTAGGAAGGAACACATACCGCTACTGCCACGGAAAGAGTGCACGAATATAGTCGATAGGTAGACAGATAAACCTTACCCACTCCTGTTGCTCGGTATTTGCCGTGTATTGTCGTCGTGCTTCGACCGACCCTTGCCCTGCGAGGCCGTCAAGTTCGGGCGGGAACCCGTAAAGGTCCTTCCGGAAATGCCTGGAAGCGTGCGAGACAGTGTAGGGGTGGATCCCCCACGCCCAACGCTAGCCTTTACGTTATAGACTACAGTGACCTCCCTCTTGTACCCTTTCCGGGGTGGGTGTTTTACTCCGTCCTGTTAAGGAAAAAAAAATTTTCCATCATGCCCGGGACTATACTTCTCCGATTTACACTTGGTATATTAACATTATGCTACCATATAACAGCTGATATATTAACATTATACTACCATATAACGCCTGATTTATTAACACCATACTACCATACTTCAATCAGGTCAGTCTTGCTGTTCCAGTTTTCTGTATTCATTCTTTGGTGAGGACTAGCGTTGACAGCTGAACAGACGAGACATTTGCGACCTGCAAAATCCAGATGATCTAAGAGTTGATACGTCGCAGGTAGCGGAGTGGTATGGCGTAGGGTAGTGCACATCATCACCGTACTTCACGATCGTTCGTGTGGAGGCTCGTCAGCGCCCACACATAGCTCGGCCTGGGATCCAGATCCAGTGTTGTAACTCTGATCCTCAGGATGTTTGGGGCAGCGGCAGGCGGGTCTTTCGTATCCCCCTACGACCTGGCTGGTCAGTTCCACTTTGTAGGTGTGTTTGTTCAGTGGGCTTTTGGTTTGCTTCAGTGGGTGGTTCGTTTTATTTAGATACCAGTGGTTGTCTACATGTTCTGCGTGTGGTGGACAGCGTTGCCAAACTATGGCATTGACTGACCTACCTCCGTTAAGCAGGTCAAAAGGTCTAGGTAGTTAGGGGACTCACTAGGACGACCTCTTGTTGCTCTCATTAGCATACACTGTCAGTGGATCGTTGTTCCTGCTGGTCTTATTCCATAATTTGTTCCTGTGGTGTGTGTGGGGTGTGTGTTGTGTGGTACGTGAGGATTTGGTGTGAAGTTTGAGAGAATATCTTGTGTGGTCTGTGAGGGTGTGTGGTGTGTGTTGTGAGGGTGCGTTGTGAGGAGTGTGTGAGTGCTGTGTGATTTGTGTGATGGCTGTGTGTGTGTGTGTGTGTGTGTGTGTGTGTGTGTGTGTGTTACGGGAAGGTAGTTTTGCTCACGTGTTGCCCCGTCTCTTAACCTTGTATATGGAGCGTGTTTCAACCCCATGTATACACACGCATATACATACGCCAGCTTACGCCATTCATACACACCAGGGGCCGTGAGCTGGCAACCCCCGTAGACTGGGACTCGAACCCGGGCTTGTTAGATTGCCGGGCCACATTTCAGTGAGTCGGGGTTGACAGGAGAATAGTGGGGTGGAAATTTCACACTGTCTGGTGGCTGTGTATCTGTGTGACGGGTGTAGTCGCAACACTGCAGATTGAATTTTTAGATTTTTACTGTAATGGTGGCGAGTTTATTGTCCACTCCTAGCCATCCTGTGGGCGGGGGCGCTCAGGAGGATACAGAGTACACGAGAGATCCAGGGACTGGACCTCAGTGACCGAGTTACATTACGAGGTTCGTAACGAGGGAACTGTTTGCAGGAACTGGGACACAGGGAAGCAAATATTTGGCAACTTGCATAGTTTCTGCAACTATTCGCGAAAGTTGAGCTACCATAATTGGCTTACGTAACAAGGTATATGATGAATGAAGTTAGGATACTTTTTTAAGTTATCAGAGGCAGAAACTTTGTCACGAATGAAATATTCATACCTTTCCAGTTACAGTGTGTAGGAATTATCTCTGACCTAGCTGAGTCAAGTACATAATGTTGTAGGGTGCGAGAGTAGTTGTACTGGGGAAGTTTACATTGGGTGTTCATCACCAACAGGAGGAGCAACCTCCCCATTACTATCTATAGCCCAGCATGAGTCTGGCAACAGCAACAAAAGGCACGACGGATGTGGCGTGCATGTTGGTCGAGGAGGTGTTTTTTTGTGGCCATGTGTGTGGTGTACTGGTGCAGTTGTGGGTGGTGGAGGTGTATGACTTGTGGTGGTGTGGTGTGTGTGTCATTGGGTAAAGAAGGTGGGAATGTGGGTGTCGTGTGTACGGAGTGGGTGGTAGGGATGTATGGCGTGAGCACAGGGGGCGACGAAGGCTTGTGGTGTGTTTGCAGGGATGAATCGCCCACCTACACAAGCTATGTAGCTTGTGTAGGTCGGTGGTGGAAGTGTGTGGCGTTTACGTGGGTGGGGTGGCAGTGGGCGGTAGGGATATGTGGCGTGTGTACGGGGGTGGTGGAGTTGGGGCGGTGACAAACGATGCGCCGAGTGGGTGTAAAGTGACTAAACCCGCTGAACGAAAGTGTAATGGGACAGTGTGTTGATGGGGAGGTGGCGGAGGGAGGCTCAGAAGTGTGTGTGTTGGGTTATAGTGGTGTAGGGAAGATATTTATGGTGTGGTATGGTAGCCTAGTGTAACCTTCGGGTCTGTGTGATCTTTTCTGGTGTGTGGTGCAGAGGTTGTGTACGGTAGCGTAAGGTCTGTTTGTGGTGGACTCGCAAAGGGGAACGTTGAGCATCAGTGTGTGAAGCTTGGGTTAACACAAGGAGTTCAAAGAAAATCAAACGGTAACATTATTATTGGATCCTTTCGAGGCTGTTTGTGGTAGTAGAGGAGACCAGACACTTGAGAAATTAGTGTGGCAAGAGAATGATAGCAAACGTAAGGAGAAACACCATTAAACTTTGTACGTCACTATTGAGGCGCAAATAATGTCAGTCTTGAATTCACGAGCCTGTTCTTAAACGTATGTGGTACCGCTTTCGGCTGCTATTGGTAAATAATTCCGTGTGTTAAGAATCAAGTTAAAGAAAACGTATTTAACTTCATTCGAAGCAAAACGTTGTCTACGAGTTAACTCGGGCAAATTTGGCCTTAAATAGCTACTTAGATGGAGATTGACAAAGCTTAAAGTGAATTTTGTTTATACATCTCTCAGTTTACCTCATAAACCTCGTTTTCTAAGCTAACTAAGTTTATCTCGTCCAACCGCCTCAAAGGATTTGTTTCTCATTCCGGGAATCATCCTGGTCAAGTAGAATGACCAGAAGTGGACGCAATTTTCAAGGTGGTGACGCACTAGTGAGTTGCATACAGCTAGAATTAGTTTCTTGGATTTAAAGTCGAATGAAGCGTAGCATTTTGATCGCCTTTTGTTGTTCTTTCAGTGCACCTCCCACTAGGCATTAGGTCACCTGAGATTATCACATCTACGTCCTTAATTCTTCATTTAATTTTTGCAGTTAACAGATGTTTACTTTTTGCGTGCCTTCTAGATAAGATTTTAACTACGATATGTAAAACCTTTGTATTTAAGGGTGAAGATTAATTTCCCTCATATGAGTTAATTTTGTTAATTTGCCTGTGTCAGCTTGCAGCTATAGAAATACAGTTCCTTATGTGTGTATGTGGTGGAGGGGTTGTGTGGTATGGTATGGTGTGATAGAGTTCTCCGTTGCGGTGAACTTGTCCACGTGCTATGGTGCGGTCGAGGGATTGTGTAATGAAGAGTAATGGATTGTGTGGTGTGGTTTAGGGGGATTGTCTGGTGCGTGTGTTGGGATGTTTAATATTTATGGTTTGTGTTGTGGTATAAGCGTGTGTAAGGTTGTGTGGTGTGTAAGGATTGTGTGGTGAAGTATGACTTTGTGTAGGATTTAGGTGACGTATTGTTTTGTGGTATAGGGTTTGTGTAATGCGGTGTAGTGGGTGTAAGATGTGGTATGACAGTGTGGTGTGTTTGTTGCGTGGTGTGGTATAGTGGAGTGTACGATTTCTGTGGTGTGGCACAGCAGCGTGTAAGATCTAAGTTGTGTTATAAAGGTGAAGTATTGTGGTGTTGCGCATTATGGCGTGGGATTGTGTGGTGTTGTTTATGGGTTGTGTAGCATGATATGTTAGTGTGAATTGGGGGAAGGAAATGGAAGTGTCCGTGTGGAAACATTAAGACCAGACGAACAGAAGCAGCAGAATGAACAGAAACGTTCCTGGACTTTCGTTTTCACAGGTGTTGTGAGAATTGTTTTAAATGGATAATGCTGGGGCTTGTTACCGCCTGGTGTAGGTGGTGTCCGCCCGGTAACACCTTAGCAACAAACGCTGCACGGCTCACTAGGTGTTGCGATTCTCTTTAGAGATGAAAAAAGAAAACAGTTGGTTTAATTATAACGTAAAAGGCAAGGGTATATTTGATGTGAATGGAATGATTGCAGTGTTTAGTGTATTGATTACCAGTGTATGTATTTAATTGTTTAACTGTGTACATGTATATGTATGTTTGGGTGCATTTGTGCTTGACAGTAATGGTAATGATAAGAGGGGAGGCTCCAAAAAGGATGGTAAAACAGTCTTTACACAAATACGAAGATGGAGATTAATATACAGTCGATTGATTGATGGTTCTCATAGGGGGTAGCTGGAGCAGCTCTCGTAGCTGTCTATGCAAAAGGGCTCGATGCTGCTCTCGTGCTGGACAGCAGCTTAAGAACATGGGATCTCGGGTGTCAGGATTGTGAGGGTGGTGCTGTTGCCTCACCTCAAAACTGTTGGGTGTGGTGCGATTGATGTGGTTGGACGGCGGAGTGTGGAGGACCCAGTGTGCTGAGCGCTTCTCGCTAGGTTGCAAGAGGGACCGAGGATAATCTTGCGCGCTTTTATTTTTTTTTCTAAACCTTCTGTATTTTGCCCTTATTGTGTGGTGGATGAGGGAGAAAGCTTTTAGTTAGTGGAGACAAAGGTGATTTCAGGAATAATGAAAAGTTATGTGGGTGTTCTTGAGTTCAGGCGGAGGGAGGTCAAGTGTCTTGAGTCGACGAAGAATGTTAAGATGATCAGAGGAATTTTAAGAATGGTATTAGCGTGCTCCTTCGAGCAGAGTTTGCTGTGTGTGTGTGTGGGGGGGGGGGGTTCGAAACGTTAAGTAGGAGTGACATTTCTTATTTCTACTTCAGGGTTGGCTGGTGTTGGAGTCGTTTGAATGGATGAAACGTCTATTGTTGCTGCAAAGAAGTACTAAGTGCCAGGCATATTAAGGAGAGATTGTATTGAAAGTAGTTATGTGTCGCCGAGCAGATGTTGAATCTTTATAGTTGCTAAGCAGCTATGGATTCTTCTGAGTGTTTTCTTTCGTGTGGGTTGCAGCTTTGCTGCTACATCCGCTTTCGACGGAGCGGATGGTTGACCAGACAGGTGAGGCGTTGTTTAGGGTGGAGCGGACGAATTGTTTGCAGGGGATACTAAGGGATTCTTAATATCTTGTCCAAATCTGAGGCTGGTAAATTGTTTTGTGGGCATTTACTGCGTTTACGGCTTCTGTGTTGATGTTTGTGGTGTTGGAATAGAATATCAGGTGTGTATCGTATCAGATGACCAGCTCGAATTTTACAGAGTCTGAGTTGCCAACTTAAGATCGGAGATGCAGGTCATGACAGTGGATTTCTGTAGAGACGCGGACAATCTGCTTTGGATGAGACAGTGATCTGCGTGCATGATGCAGTGTTGCATGCCTGTCGTTGCTTGGGTAAGTGTCGTGGTGCAATGCTGTGACCGTGAGGTCATCTGCTTATGAGGAGGAGGACTTTCTACTCTACAGTCTGCACTTGGTGAGGGGAGAGGAGGGGAAGAAGGTCATGTAGGTGGGGAATAAAGAGGACTGGAGAAAGAACTGGTTGCCTGGGAGCCTTCACTGTAGAGCTTCGCCGGATTTTGGAGGTGAAGCCTTTCCACGCGACCGAGGCTTGGCGGCCCACCTACCTGCAAAGCTGGATAACCCGTTTTTTATTTCGTTTCTTTGTCATCATTCCGGATGGTGTTGCCAGGTGTCAGCCCTGTGAGGACGTGTCCAGGGGACGGTGTCGAAAGCTCTGATGATATCTTCTGTTGCTGGTGGCGGTGGGGAGAGTACGTTACGGGGGCGGGGGTTGTGGTCGGTAGAAGCCACCCAGGAAGTGTTTAGTGTCTGTGGAGTGTGGAGGTGGAGTGACTGGGTCAAGGGAGCCATGTCGTGTGGGTGGGAGTGGGATATTTTGGTTGCCATTTTGCGTTATACTTTAAAGAAATTTGGATTAAAAAAAGCAATAATAGAAGGCAGTAGATAATGAGCGCGTGCGTGCGTGTGTGTGTGTGTGTGTGTGTGTGTGTGTGTGTGTGTGTGTGTGTGTGTGTGTGTTACTTTTCCTACTTGCACTTATAAGATTTATAGGATGTACATGTATTCCAAATGGATTAACGACAGTACATACATCACAAAATTATAGAATTATATGAACATGATGTAAAAATACAGGATATAATTCATGTTACATAAATCAAAATTTTAAGCACCACCGTTTTGCGAGTGTGTATATATGTGTCTATATATATATATATATATATATATATATATATATATATATATATATATAATTATTTACACTAACGATGTGTTACTGGGAATGTAATTCCTGTTCCTAGGAGCTAATTTCCAGTTCTAGTAATTCTTTCATATTTTTTCTTCCACTTGACACACAAAAAAGATCAAACTCATTTACCTTAAAAAAAAAAAAAGATGGGCACGAACAAAAATACGCCGATGATATGGATATTAGGGAGCCGATAGATGGCGTTCTGCTTCTCCCCTACAAAAGGTTCGAATGAGAACGTGAAAGGAATTTAATCTCCATCTTTTTTATAAAGTGATTTAACTGCGATTCTCCTTTTCATTTTTTTCTTTCCTGCTAATATTTTCCGGCTAATTCGAATTTTAGGGTTTGGTCTA
>JAYMFT010264990.1:0-10712 GCA_038088735.1 Panulirus argus
CCCCGGTATACCACATCGTTCCATTTCACTCTATTCCATGCACGCCTTTCACCCTCCTGCATGTTTAGGCCCTGACCGCTCAAAATCCCTTTCACTCCATCCTTCCACCTCCAATATATACATTATTATTATTATTAAACTTGATTGCTGTTTCCCATGTCAGCAAGGTAGCACCAGGAAACAGACAAAAAAAGACCCATCCACTCATATACACACATATTTACATACATGCACATATATGCAGAATACGAATATATACAAAAATATATAATGTCCGCAAAAAATAATGTCTCCCCACCTCCATGTATTTTCAAAGGTGATACACAGCCCAGGTTTACAGTGAGTACAAGCATATGGCACTCTCAAGGTTGAAATCATCATACATCTGATCGATGAGACTAATGTTTCTAATGGTGTGAGCACCAGCAACCTACCTTATTGTGCCTCAGGTTATCTTGAGGAAATGAAGATCTTTCTTTACTCTTCCAGGCTGCCACTTCATTTTGGGAAATTTGCTTCTAGGCACTGTATTTCTTCCATCTGTGCTTCAGTATGGTTAACTATTACCTTTCTGAGGAGGATTAAACCTATATTCTCAACTGGAAGCAAGTAAATAAGGGTACATGTGAGATTTCTAGGTGCACTGGGCACTCAGAATGCACAATCAGGCAGCTACTTCCTGCAATACCTTAATCAGTGCCTCACCTTACTCACCATGTGATTTCTAGGTGCAATGGGCACTCAGAATGCATAATCAGGCAGCTACTTCCTGCAATACCCTACTCAGTGCCTCACCTTATTCACACCAAGACCCTATGGACCCAAAACATGGACCAGCAATACTTCAGGAACCTTGCCAGTTCCATGCCTAGACATCTGCAAATGGTAAGCAAGGCCAAGGAAAGACAGCAAAGTAATAAAATGTGACATCACTTTTTGAAAATGTATAGGAAGGCAAAAAAAGTTTTTTCAGCTACTGCATATATAGTATTCATGAGACAGCCTTCACTACGGCATTCAGTTGACTATGTTGTCTCAGCTAACAATGATTGAAAAATAAGATAAAAAAAAACAAAATGCATTTAACGCTTTTCATTTGAAACAAAGGCAATGAATGATTCAACCTGTCTGCTTGTACACAATTTATAATACATAATTACATTTTGATGTTGATGGTAATCACACTGTGTTTATAATTTGCTTTACATTCATTTGTCAAAAATATTTGTTTTGACCATTACATTTGTTTCTGTATGTTGATAAAAGTGAAGTGTAGGAGCACTTGCTTGGTCTGACCTTGAGCTAAACCAGGTAAAACTTATGATATGGAACTTCAAATGGCAATAAAATAAAATTACAACTAAACTACCTCAAAACGAATAGCTGTCAACTGTTAAATTGTTAAGTCAATTTAGCATACCTTACTGCACGTTAACAACAGCCGGCACCACCCTTACTTTATGCTTCCTTTCCATATTGGTTAGGTTACCCGACATTCTACAGGATGCCATCAGTTAGTACCATCCTTCCTTTATGTTTCCCTTCCATATTAACTATGCTACTTAACATTCTACAGGATACCAACAGTTAGCACCACCATTATTTAATGCTTCTCTTCCATGCTAGTTCACTAACATGACGTTGAGAAAAGTGTAAAAACAAGGAGTAAGTTGGATGTTCTAACAGCTCATCAGTCAAAACAGGGACATAAGACTCTTAATAAAAATTCATCATCTGTGTTTAACATTATGTCAGCTTGGGTTATTGGCTAAATTTAATGGCAAGCCAATCATTGTATGGAGGGAGACTGAACCATCTACTTTTCCGTATAAAAATCAAAGTACATTTTAATTAAATTAGGACAATCATACAGGACAGTGGCCTCTGCCTTACCACTTTTTGTTAAACACAATATTATGATTTAAGGAGCCCTTTCAGCTGGAAACATGTATTTTCAACCTAGAAGCAAGAAAAACAGGTTCAGAATCCCCATTTTATGTAAACCTTGGGTTAATAATTGTTCAGACTGAACCTATAATCATGTTCACAATAAACCTAAAATTACAGAGTCCTTTTATGGCACTATCTGCTCAAGTAAGTAAAATAACTAAACCAGATTTCAAACCACTGCACATTTAAGAAATAAGTATCAGAATACCTTGGCAACTGGAGATGTCTGGTTTGAAAAAGGTCAGGATATGAGAATGGTCTCCAGTTACAGTATGGCTGTATATAGGCATACCAAGCCATCAAACTCTTCCCCTCCCCAGAATCCCATCCAACTTTCACTTCTTGGAATCACTGCAGAGCTGTTCTTCAAAAGTTGAGAACACCAAAATAGAAAGTGTATTGATTTAAATTCTTCTGCTGACAGATCTTTCCAGCTCTTACCCAAAAACATAGAACAATTGTGATTCACCCTCAAAATGATAATGCTGTTCTTTTTTGGTACCTTTTTCCTCTAATTCAACTTTAGAGGATTCTGCTTCTAATCATCTGCTCCATCTTCTCTCACTAAACATATGCCATCCTTTCTCACCTATCTTGACCCAGTCTAAAAATCCAGACTTTTCCTCCCTCTTGCAAGCATGCCTTGGTGCAGCCCATTCCTAAGATGGGACACCACTCTTAACCCCTAATTGCTTTCATTTCTACCTTCCCTAAAGACTTTGAGACACACTTAGACTTTTATTCCCCTCTTTCTGATCACCAATACAGGTTTTGTAATGTTAGGGCTACTGGTGATCTCTCCTACGTGATTTACCTATTATGGTCCTCCTCTCTCAGGGATTTTGGTGAAACTTTTCTTGTAGGCCTTAACATCTCCAAAACATTTCACAGAGTGTGTCATGTCTTTGCTTTCTGTACTCCTTTACTTGGGTTATTCTGCTTTTATCTGTTCCCTAACGCATAGTTTTCTCTATAGTCATTCAACTGCAGTAGTTGTTTATGGGGTAACCTCATGGTTCTGTCCTATCACCTACTCTCTTTCTTCTCTCACTTTCCCTTGCTCCTCCTTGTAATATGTTTTCTCTTGTATTCAGCACATTTCCTTTCTCATTTCAGATCTGTGCAGCATCTAGGACTGAGGTAGCAGTAACTGAGTTAAGCATGATGATGCTAAAATGCAATGTCTCCCAGTATCTCTCCCTGAGTCACAAGTTCCCAATGTTCAGTTTCAAAGAAAAAAAAAATCTACCATACAAATGTATAAACATTTTTGGCATACCCATATCCTCCATTCTATTCTGGAAACCCCACATAATCAACATCACAAACCTCTGCATCCCAAAAGCTGGTGTGATGAAAAAAGGTGCCACAATCATTTTTCTTGTGAGTAGCAATTTCACACATACAAGTGCTATTCACTCCAAGGTGGAGTACTTCCAACATACCAGAAGTGGTTCTTCCTCCATCTCTCTATTAACCAAAGTGGAATCAAAATCCTTCCAACTCATTAATTCTGGCACCACGTCTTGTCAACCATCCCTCTCTGTATGCTGGAATGTTGCTGCCATCTAGTTTACAGGTACTACTTAGGCCATTATTCTCTTGATGTGTCTGCATGTGTCCCCTTCCCAAACACTTGGACCCAAGGCATTAGTCTGACTGCTGCTGCTTCCCAAATTTTCTGTGTTGTAACCCGCCTCTTAAGGATTGCCCTTATGATACCTCCTGCTTCCCTCAAACAACTAAGCAGAGGAATTCTTTTCTTCACTTCACATTTCTGTATTTAAGAGTCAGGTCCTTCTTTCACTTTATTTTTTACACCTGAGATGACCTTTGATTGAGGCATGTTTTGCCCATACCATGTTGCTCACTAAACAAAAATCAATCCATAACCTCTTGTGTGGAAAATACTTTTTATTCTATTGAGCTAATAAATGTTTCAGAGGCTTATTTAGTCTTTTCTCAAGAGATTTTTAGCTCTTCTGCACCTGAGTCCTTTTCATCTTCATATTCTTAAGTTTAGTTTGGATTTGTGACCAAATCAGTTAGATCATCATCTGTTAAACTTTCAGTTGTAAGGGAAGCTCCATCAGAGTCAATCCACTTGTCTTGATCCTCCTCAAGATTTTCACATATGAAATTCAGCCTGATATCTATATTACTGATGCGCTTTCATGAAGCTTGTCTAGTATTTTTATGTCACCCAAAGTTTAGAGGATGATCCAAGTTTCACCGTACATCTGCCACTCCTATCATCCTGTTCTGTGATGCAGTTTTTCTCTTTTTGTAGATTCCTGATGATGCCTCTGTGTAGGCAAAAGCTTGAATGAAATCAATGATGAACTACGCACAACTGGTGTTTGAGCACCCACCTACTGGTAGAATAATACTGAGAAACTTGGAGAACATAAGAAAGAACATTAATAACTCTATATATATGCTATCTTATTCAATTCTATGTGCATATATATACAGGTAGTCGTCGACTTACGACTGCGATTGGTTCCGACATACAAGTCGTAAGTCGACCTATGTCATAATTACCTTAGGTATATTATACAGTTTAATGATATTATAATCATCTTTGTCATATTTTATGAACATTTTCTTTTCTCATTATTGTTATAACCATTGTATCACCACTATCTTAGTAGTTATCATCTTCCAACACATTCTACACAGTTTTATTTTTTATCATTATGTTCATCAAGTTTGAATAATCTTATTGTTATTATGTTCATCAGGTTTAAGTCAAACACTATATAGCATAGTACAACTGGAAGTGTGTTGTGCTGGGAGCTTTGTATGGAGCGCAGGAATGATGTGAGCGTCCCCAGCACTTAGCCTCCCAGCCTCCGGCAGGGCTAGGAGCTGGTCCGAAACTGTCGTATAGAAGTGGTTGTAAATGCAGTCAGTCGTAAGTCACATAGGTCATAAGTCGACGACTACCTGTACATGAAGGATGAGGAGGCGGAGTGTAAGTACAGTTCCTTAGGGACGTGAGCTTTTTACAGCAAAAGCTCTGAAAATGGCCTAGTTTACAATTACATGAATACCTTATGCATACCTGGTGAAGTCTTATGGGGTCTTCTACCCTCACAGTCCAGGATGGGCCCACTTTGTTGTTGGGTTACTGGTGATACGTTGTGATCTGTTTGTTGGAAACTTTCCATCTTTCAATTTTTCCAGCTATTCTTATCTCAAGCATTTTCAGTGATATGGCATGATGGTCATATATATTGAAAACTTTACATAATCTGTGTAAATCACATCAGCATATTTTTTTCCTGAGCCTCAACAATTTTATAGTACTGGTCAGGCAATTGGAAAAAGTAAGATCTTCCCACCTTTGAAATTATACTTTCCTGGTTTATGAACAAGGTACAGTTCCATAAATTCAGTCTGTATGATTCTTAGGGCTCTCTTGAAGATTTCAATGACATGCAATGTTCAGGGTATCGATTAACAGATTACTATAACTAATTTGCTTCCACTTACATGGAATGAAATGATGCGAGTCAGTTTTAAACTTGTAGGGATGATGCCTGAATCTAGATTTTTTTCTCCAGCAAATAATCAGTGCTCATATAAGTGGTGTTTTGCATTTCTCTCTGAAGATTGAGTTCCAAGAGTCTGGTCCTAGGGCAAAGTGAAAGGGTATTCTCTAAACGGTCTTCTCAAAATCCTGTGGTGAGGTGGTGATATCTACTTGGTGCAACACTGAGGGACTGCTGTTTATAATCAGGTCCATTGGATCATTTATCTTTCAAGTGACTGTAAGATCAGAAAATACTAATTCATACTGCTTTATTAAACTCTTACTCTTATTCTGGCAGCCAACAGTTAAAGTATAGTCTTCATTTTCAGGGACCCAATGGAGTTTGTGGTCCTCAATTTGCATTTTGCACAAAGGTAAAAGTACTGGTGTATTCAGTTGCTTTTAAAATTTCATTCTTGGCTCTTTCCTCTTCTTTTTTTCCTATGTTTCATAAGACATTTTGAGTTTAGAATCTATGTCGATCAGTTCACTTTATAGGTTTTCTTCCTTTCTTAGGTTAGCTATGGCATTTTTCAAGTCTCTAGTTCTTTTTCACCTTCCTTATAGTACTCATCTTTCTTGTTGTACCCTAAACCTTGTGCTTTCTTACTTACCTCCTGTCCCACAGTCCTTTCTACCTCTATGAGGATCCTTTAGCACTCAGGAAGCTGGCCACATCCACTGTTTGGGACCATGGTAATAAAGGGTGCTTCCTTCTCGCTAGCATATATCTGTTGAGTGTTGGAGTACCAAAGTGGTCATGTCTTTAACATATCCTCCTCCTTTTTGGTATTAAGCAGAGTTTTCTATTGTCTCATACATCTAACACAGCCTCCCATTCTATCCACTTACTATCAACAATGAAATTGTTGAATACACCTCCACAGGTATGTGTATTCTGCAAAACCAGTTTAGCAACTAAACTTTTCTTTGCTTAAATAAGATTGAAATAAAAATTTAGGTTGTTTGAGATAGTGACATCATAATTCAGGTCCAAATCATTTGTAAAGATAAAGTCCACAAAGTTATTTCTTCTGGTTGGTTTTGCCATCTGTTGAATGGGGGAGAACTTGTCAGAGTCTGAATGAATAACTCTTTTTTATAATGAATAACTCTTTTTATGCAAGTTGTTTTCAGTGTCAGTAAATCCAGCTACAATGTTCCTTCCTGCCTGTCACATCTTCATGTGTAGCAGGCTGAAGCCCTCTAAGACAAGCATATTTTGGACTGGGTACTCGAGGAGGTCAAGGTTTGATTCTGTTCCTTGTGTGTTTCTGGCTTTTAATGCAGTAACTACGTTTTGGTTTTCAACCTCCTCAATGAGAGCTTTTATTACATCATTTGAGGAATTCATGAGCCCACTTGTTATAACAGTATCAATCTATATACCATTCAACTACATGAAAAGATCTGCTCATCCTCTGACATCTGTAAAGCTTGTAATTTGGGATCCAGATCTCACTATTTATATGGTCTTTAGTATGCATTTCAGTGAAAGCTGCAAATGCTGCATATAACAATCAGCAAGCCACTTATTTGTTCTGTGTTATTTGAGCCCTTGTATTTTGCCAAATATAAAGATTATTACATGACTTGTTTCTGTTGTTAAGGGAGGTTAGTATACTCTCTTCTGTTGAACTTAACAGAGTGCCTTCAGCTCCTACATTATTTTCTCTTTGGTGACAAGTGTCATTTCCCCCTCTGGCAGTTCTCCCCTGCCTCTGTTTGGCCCAGTGCCTGAGACTAAAAAAGAAAATGTACTGTGACTGTCCCTGACATGTGTGGTTTCCTGCAATACTCATTCAGGCAATGCCCGAACATTAATGAAGATCTGCACATTTCTTGGTGGCAAAACCTGTATCCTTCCCCAGTACGGCATTTCCTTTCACAATCCAGTCCAGATATTTACATTTTCCCCATATAATATGCTAGTCTTGATAAATGTACATACGAATTCCTTTCACATAGTGGAGTCTTCGGGGTCTACTGGTTCCAAAGCTTGGGCTAGGCCCAAGCTGTTAGGCTGGGTCATTGGCTGACCAAGCTATTAGAAGCCACAACCCAAAGGCCCATATGGCCTCCAGAGCCCAACCAGACCCATATGGTCCCAAGAACCTGACCCGTCTGGTACACTCTGTAGGTATTTGCCCATGGCACTCTTATATGTCTCTACTGTGCATCCCATGGTGTTTCTGATGATGGCAAGCAAGGTGCAGAAAAGTCTTGGAAGGAAAGGTACAGAAGGAAAGAGAGAAAGTGGAGGCCTGGAAACATCAAGTAACTGACATTAATGCAAAAAGAGACAGACACACTCACTCCAGTATAGAAGGAGAGGGACAGGAAGAAAGCAGAAGCCATGAAACTCTCATGTCATGCCATGGGTACAGGTGTACAGAATATGAGAGGCAGTGCAGTGAAACAAAAGATATTCACAGGGTGCATGGAGTCTCCGGTTAATTTGTAAAGGGAATTTGTGTGTATTGCAAGACTGGCATATCCTACAGGGAAATATGTAAATTTAAGCACCCTAGAAAATATTTAAGACTGGATTTGGAAAAGTAAGTGCTGCTATGGGGATGGATACAGATTCTACTACTCAGAACTGTGTAAATCATCTCTAGAGTTTGGGTACTGCTTGAACGAGGACAGTAAGGACCACCACATATCAAGGACAATGAGACATATCTATGATGTTCATCACACTACATGCCCTTCTAAAGACTCAAACACAGGTGCCACACAGAGGCATGGAAGATCTACCAGAGGAGGAAATGACACTTATTCTCCCTCTGCAAAATGATAAAATGTAAATACTATGCTAACTTCAACATAACAGAGCATTTCAATCCCCTAAAACAAAATAGAGACAAGCCATGTAACATCCTTAATAAATGCCAACAGCCAAGGACTTAAATCACACTTTACATTATTAAGTCCTGTCTGGAGGCGGAGTCCACTGGCCTCCTTGTCTGTAGACGGAGTCCACTGGCCTCCTTCTCTGGACACGGAGTCCACTAGCCTCCTTTATAAGTGGACTGTTGAATAAGTCAAATGCATTATCAATGAAACAATGAAAACCATATGAACAGAGAGATCTGGATCCCAAATCACAAACTGTAAAGATGTTATTGGACTAGATCATGCAGAGGAGTTGGACTGTATATAAGAGATAATCTTACAACAAATAAAAAAATAAACTCCTCATACAATGTAATAGAAGCACTTGCTGTCAAAGTTGAAAATCCAAACCTAGTTGTTGCATTAACCTACAAACCACAAGATACAAAGCAACAAGAATTTACAGAACAAATTAGAAACATTGAATCATGTACTGACTTCCTCAGAAATCCAGTTCCCCCAAAAAATGCCTGAAGGGAATTCAACCTACTACACATTAAATGGATACATACAGGAAACAACTGACATGGGAAGCAGCTGAGATGAATGAATACAAAGAATTATTAAACTATGTGACAAGTTCTTGAGAGAGAGAGAGAGAGAGAGAAGAGAAGAGAAGAGAAGAGAAGAGAAGAGAAGAGAAGAGAGGAGAGGAGAGGAGAGGAGAGGAGAGGAGAGGAGAGGAGAGGAGAGATTGAACCATACTATCCATCATAATATAATCAAGTTTGTAAAAAAATCTCCCAAATTCAATGAATGCTGATAATTTCCCCTTTGGCTAGAGTTTACATTTAAGATAATAAAGCATAAGGTTATTAGGTCTAATGTGCTGAACAATGGTGGTGGTTGCAAGATGGTGTGATGTAAGGTAACTGCAGTAGTGGTGCAAGAAGGGGGTTCCCTACTCTGGGGATTGGGGAGAGGGTTTGTGCCCCAACTTTTGGGGTCTGTGCTACCACCAAATTATCATGTCAAGTACGACATGATCTGTTATCTATGTATGCTGATATATCCTATTTGGTGCATGGCCTCTGAGAAGGGGGTGCAGTGGGTACATCGTACCTGGGCCCAGGGATCCAAAAGGGGGCCCAGGAATTTCCTGTGATCTCAGAGAATGCAGAAAATCAACAGCACTCCAATCCACCCTTCTCTCACCTTCCATACACATTTTGGCCTTACAGCTCATGACATAAAACTGTGGTGGATAAAAACAGGGTGACTAATGGAGAAGGAAAGGGGAACCAAAAGAAACTCTGTACCCCGAGATAAAATTCCTCTCAGGCCCTAATTTGGTATAGTTAACATTCAGATTAACAAGCAAAGGTATTGCCTCCTCTCTGTGTTAGCTTGTCATAATCTATACTCTTGGTGTCAACTTTTACCCTAACCTGTTGATGGAGCTTATACTCATTATAACTAGTTGCAGTCAGTGCTCATACAACTCTGCTCGGGAAGAGTCCATAGTTATTTAGCATTGCATATTTTTGCTTCAGATTTTGAGGATAGCAATATAGTACACATTATTTCATTCAATATTTGACAATATAGTCTGTAGCCTATCTGTCATAGATGTGACATGGTTTCTCACCAGCTGCAACCTGGCATGGAACAGGTTTCATGGGCCTAAGGGTAGGTCATAAACTGCCCTAAGGTTGATAAGCTATCTCTGAAACCTCATGTTAACTGTGATTGGCTGCAATTATGTGCTTAGCAAAAACTACCAAACAATCCTTATCATTACACCAGTAATGCTTGGCATGTTCATAACCAGTTAAAAACATAACTGTGACATAAAAACATTCATTAACATCATGGTTAAGGATATTAGTGTTAACAGGAACTGAATGACAGCGTCTAATCCACTTCTGTGCTGTAAGACTTAGTGGGGATGGTAGTGTGAAGCTGGGAGATGGGGCTTGGGGTGGGGAAATGCTGTCCTTGTGCCAAGGTATGGGGAAGGTTAACCAAGTTATGAAGGCTGGCCCCTGAAACCAAAAGCAATTTTTAGGTTGACACTGAGGCAACCAAATATGGCTAATTTAAAAACGATACTCTAAAAGTGAATATATATCAAATATCATGGATATGGCGTCTATCAACTTATAAATCTTTCTTTTTTCATACTTGATTGCTGTTTCCTGCATCAGAGAGGTAACACCAGGAAACAGACGAAGAAAGACACAGACACATCTGCTCACATAAAATATATATATATATATACACAGACATATATAAATAAATAAATATATGATGAAGAAGTAAAGTTGTTAGTGAAAGAGAAAAGAGAGGCATTTGGACGATACTAACAAGGAAGGAGTGCAAATGA
>JAYMFT010265001.1:0-10712 GCA_038088735.1 Panulirus argus
TATATATATATATATATATATATATATATATATATATATATATATATATATATATACATATATATATATATATATATCAAATGTCTTCACATGCATATTCGTCGATTTCCATTTTCTTTAACAGTTTTCTAACAGTAGGGTAACTAGCTCATTTGAATAATCAAAGTCAGTACTTAACTTCCCACATGTCCCTGACTTATACAGTACAGAAGCATCTTTGATGCGCTACATCTTTCGTTTTATTTGTCGATTCTCGAATGCCTGAAGATTGTTACCAAGATCAGATTATAGGTATTTCCTTGACTGCCCAACTCTGCAGTCATATAATTTAGAAGAAAAATGAAAAGGTTTGGGTAACTATTATCTATTTGAAAGTTAACTTTTCGTAGTTGGTGACTGTTCCGAACGACAAGAAGCAACTTTTAAGTTAGGTACAGTTTGTTGCCATTTTTTCCTCTAAAACTTTCATGTTTTTAGGTGCAAAATAAAAGAAAACTAAACCTTCACTTTATATGTTGGTCAACGATTGTAATTCTTCCTTTGCATTGGAAGTGTATTCCGTAATGGCACAATGTACACGCCTTGTACAGACAGCATTAATCACTGAAAATCTGTACTGAACATGCGTAAGATGGATGATTTATACAAATAATTATTTTTGTTTGATTGGATTTGTATGTGCTGTGTGTTAAGATACAAATACAGATCGTAAATGTGCCCATGTATATATCATTGATATTCATACTTATTTGTTGTCCTTGGGAATGAATTTACCAGTGAATGGAATGTTCAGAAGTCACTGTTGAACCTAAAGGGAATATCACCCACTCAAGCCCGATATCTAAAGTGGGAGGGAACGTCGGGGAAAAAACAGCCTCTTTCTATTTGAAATCGTCCGGTGCCCATTATTATGTAAGAGAAGAATACTGGATATAGGTACGTCGCCAGTTGTTCTGACTCCAACAGCAACCTGCGTCTTCAGACAGTTCTTATAATCATTTCCCTACAAAATATTAAAATGGCTCCTGTGACTCAAGGAAGGCGTTTCAAGAAGCGGTGAAAATATAAATTTTTGGGCTGTTATAACCTGTCTCGACTTATTCATAACTCATAAAGTCAAACATGAAAAGGGTAGTAGGTAGTGATAGGTTTAAGTCAACATAAGAGGGGTAAGTGTTGAGTGTTTGTTCAGTGCTCGAGTCACCTATCCTGAAGGATACCCAACGCAGCAGCTGACAAAAGTAAACACATCAAGCGTAAAATATTCATTAACAAACAGATCGTGGAAAAGTTATGTTAATTTTGGACACTGAATGCTTCTCCGTATAAATATCGCTATCAGTGGCCACCAGAGATAAAAATGCTAATATTTATGGTAATTTGTTTAATTTTTTCTCACGTAAATGAAGTCCTATTCACAGATATATGGGATTTTTTCGTCGACGTCGGGAAAATTATTATTGCCTTAATATTGGTGAGAGGATTTCCCATTTCAAACCTTTTTCAAATACGTCCCACGCTAAAAACCTGGAGTGTAAATGACATATGTCTGTTCTATAATAAGCCTTTTGAAAACTATATTCACAGTCCGTGATCTGTACCTTACGACCTATCGTCCCGTACGTAAAGAAATATGTGGGACGCTAGAGAAGCGTACATTACTGAAATATGGACGGATATGTCCGCAGACTTAACCGTTCACTATCTGTCTCTTCAAATAAGAGGTCGCCTTAATAACTTTAATTTTTCATTCTGTATCTTTTCATTCTCTGTTTCATTTGATGACGTACATTCTGATCGGGCGGGAAATGTGAAATATATTTTTGGTTTGCTTGATATTGCCGTCTGTGAGGCGTGAGCCTTTTAGCTGTTAATAAAGAACATTGTGGCTCTAATACTAATTTACGTTTAGGGGATGAGAGACTATTTATTGTCAACGTATGAATATAAATTAATGCTTTAAAACTAAGTATGACAGAGACTATTGTCGACGTATGAAGATAAATTAATGTTCTAAAACTAGGTATGATAGAGTTGTTTTGGTTTGCTGGGAGCTCCTCAGGACGAGTACGTAGTCAGTAGAATAAGTGAGGGAAAAATTATATATGCTTATTAGAAATTCTACGTCTTACACTCGTGATGTGTTGGAAATCAAATGCCTGAGGACAATATTTGGTGTGAGGAGTTTTTAGCGTGCAAGAGAGAGGCATAGTAGAAAGCGTGGTCCAAATCATTGCGAGAGATGAAGAGGGTGAGCTGAAACGGTCTGGACGTATGGAGAGGTTGAGTGAACAGAGACTGACTGAAAAGGATATGTGTGTCAGAAGTGGAGGGATCAAGAGGAAGGGAGGGAGAGATAAAATGGAAGGATGGAATGGATAATGATTTGATTTTTCGTGACCTGAACGTACAAGAGGCGTGAGGCGTGCATGGGATAGAGTGAGGTGGAGCTATGTTGTATACAGGGAACGACGTGCTGTTAATGAGACTGTCAGAGCATTGTGAAGCGTTCAGGGAAAACCACGGGAAGTTTTTTTTGGGCTTGGCTGAGGATAGGTTGTAAATTGAGTCTCCCCTTACAGGCAGATTTATGGCTAACAACCTTAACACCTTTTTTGAAGTAATTTGCTGATCTGATAAATGAAATAAGTTGCATATAGTGGATTTTTTTTTACTAGATCATTATATAATATATTTCATGTCAGTAACACTGTAAAAGTATAAAAGAAAAGAATTATTGGAAGAGTAACTCGAATTTAAAAAAAAATTAGTCAAAATTCGTCTTCCAATGCGACGGTGAGAGAGAAAGCGTTTCGTCATTTTACCAAGAGGCGCCAGGTATTACTGCCGTCTTCCCACAGCAACTGATTCCTCATTCACTGCCACTTTGTCGCCTATTACCGATCAATGGCCGCTGTCAGAGAGCCAATCTTCAAGTTTCTTCCTCGGAAAATAGATCTTCTCGAGCGAAATCTACTTGCCTTAGTTAATCAGGGTGGGGGAAAGAAAACGAGAATTTCTCCACTGACGTCGAGTATGTCATTTCTCCCTCTCCCCCTGGAGTGAGCGGCCTTTGGGAATCTCACACTGTTGACTGAGGGTTTTTCTATCATGCCTGTTCCTGTTCTTTTTAATCACAGATTTATTTCTCCTTTATGTGCTCTGTAACGTTCTTCGTCCTCTCCTTTACAAAGAGTATGAAAAAAGAAGGAGTCGAACCTGTGAACTGATATGTACATTCGCTATTAGTGATTAGTCAAAATATTTGTTTGACCACTTGAACATAAAATGTCATGAAGTAATTATCATCAGTCATATATATATAACCACCTGACTTGATATACAGTTGCATTCGATGTAAAAATAAAAAAATTGACCTGTGTTACTTCATATACGAGGAATATAAGCACTGTTTGATAATGAATATGTAAAATATCATTTTTGAATCGTAATTGTGGCATTTAGGAAGAAATTTCAACAATTATGAACAACATCTCATGGTTTGATAAGGATAAATCGTTACAGTACCTGCCACTTCACTGACAGCGACGAATCTGATCGACTCTGCAAGAGTTCGCCTCCGTCTGTGTTCAGTTGTATTCCTACAGTCTCACCTCTCACCGCACCCTGACCAGTAAATACCCTCAAGACAGCAGTAAATATCATTTAAGTCAGTCAGATAATATATTCACTTTCAGTTACCACGGTCTTTGTCCATTGTCAATGAGGGTGGGTGTGGTCTTGTTTTAGAACATTTTGCAATTAGAAAGAGTTGTTCAATATTTTTCGGTTGGTGGTAGGTAATAGGTGGCCATTATTAGCCTTGATTATCCTAGAAGTTGTGAAAAGTCCTTAAAGACCAATTGATCGACTAACCAACTGTAGTTATTGGGTAAATAGAGAGTTGGCTGTCTGAGGACAAGGATGAAATGCCCGTTGTCAGGCAGAGACTGTGTGGCGAGTCACACAACACAACACTGTGGAGCTAACGGGAGATGACAGGGTGCTCTGGCGGTAGACAGGCGCAAGCACACACAAATATCGCCCACAGACCACATGAATCTAACAACCACATTCTGAAGCCATATGAGTAGGCCAATGGTAAGACAAGGGGCACGGGCCAGCCAGGCTTAAACGTGATGAATCGTAAACAGTAACTGTGAGTTTAGGAACAGGTTGAGCAATTGGAGCACTTGGATTAAGGCTTATGACATACTCCTGGTCTCACCTTTTACCAGATTTCTCTTAAGCACCGAACGAACAGTAACTTCTCCGAGGCACTCCTCCTGAGGTCCTAACACCCCCTACACCCGTCCTTCTCATCACCAATCAAGAGGGACATTCACAGTTTCATATTCAGCCACCTGGACCTCGCGGAAACAATTCTGTAATGACGTGTGTCTAAACGTGTTAGTCTGATTTCTTTCTTGATAAACAATCATGCAAACCATTTGCTTAGTTGTGGCCCAACAAGCTGTGGTCTGTAGGACGGGCCGTATGTACTCCGTACAGTATCGACATGGCGCAGCGTTCAAACTTCTCAGATCTCCAACAGTCTCGAGTTAAAGGGGATGACAGATGGAACCACGGCTAGAGAGTGTCTTTAAGGGGCATTACCATAGCCCGTGATATACGATAAGAACGCGACGTATGTTACGACACAACAAGAGTTTTGTAAGTCTGGTGACGTATTCCAAGCCAGTCGATGAGCATATATGCTTTAGCCTCCTATGGATGTACGATAACTTTAGTCATCGTACTCCAGACGTGAGCCACGGTGCTGAGGGAGTTGAGTCGTCGTACTCAGAGGGTTCAGTTGTTTTCAGGGTGTTAAGTCGTTGTACTCAAGGGGGACAAGTCGTCGTATTCAAAGGGATAAGTCGTCGTACTCGAGTGGTTAAGTCGTCGTACTCAAGGGGACAAGTCGTCGTACTCAAGTGGTTTAAGTCGTCGTACTCGAGGGGTGAAGTCGTCGTACTCAAGAGGATAAGTCGTCGTATTTAAAGGGATGAGTCCTCGTACTCAAGGAGATGAATCGTCGTACTCAAGGTGGTGAGTCTTCGTACCCAAGGAGCTCACTAAGGATGTCTGAAACAGGTACGTGCAATACACTAGTAGTGTGTGTGTGTGTTTGTGTGTGTGCACAGTCTCTCCCGTCGCCTTTAGCCCGTCCTTTCAGACGGTAAAAAAAAAAAAAAAGAAGATACACCCTCGGGTGTTGACAGATGGGCTCACCTTCCGAGACTCGACGCGGTGAATATCCCACATGAGGTCCAGGTTTACCTTATGCGGCCGGCCGCCCCGGCAGTGTAGTCCAGATTAAGTGTGGGGATTGGACAGTGCTTCACCGCTGGGGTCAGAAGGCACGCCGGATTAAAGGGGGTTTATAGACCTCAGGTACCAAGCGAGGAATTAGCTCTCGTCCCATGGTAATGCATATGTATATATATATATATATATATATATATATATATATATATATATATATATATATTATTCTTGTTCGCCGTTCCCCACTTTAGCAAGGTGGTACTAGGGTCAGATGAAACAGTGGTCTCATTCGCTCAAATCCACTCCCTAATTGTCATGTGTAGTGCCGTGGAACCAGAGAACTCCCTATCCAAAGCCTAGCATGGCTGACCACTTGAATGGTTTCCCCTGACCGCTTCATATGCCGCAATTCAGCTCATTAACAGGTGGCGTCGCCTCCCACGGCACTACCACAGCGTTTCAATTTGCTCTTACCCATGCACGCCTCGCACCCTCCTGAATGTTCAGGCCCCGACATCTGAGAGCGAGTCTGATTTGACGCTTCCATCTCTTTGCCCTCTCCTCCCACCTTCTCCCTCACTTCTGCCACATAGATCCCCTTTATCAACCTCTCCTCACTCATCCTCTCTATATGTCCAAACCATTTCAACACCCCCTCTTCAGCTCTCCCACTCAGACTGCGCCTACTACAGCATCTCACTCTTGCACTGTCATTCCTTACACGATCACCTAGTCTCACACCACATATTGTTCTCATGCATTTCATTTCCGTTGCATTCATCCCCTTTGTCCTTATACACACCCTGTGACTCACTTCAGTTCCCATGATTTCATCCGCTGCCATGTCCAGTACCAGGTCCGTAAAGTACTCTACTTCCTCCAGGTTTTCCTCATTCAAATTGAAATTCAGTCTATCCTGTCTAGTCCCATTACTGCACTTCATTACCTTACTTTACCTTACTTTTATTCAAACTAACTCCTCATCTTTCTTTTCGCATACTCCTCCATATTCAGACACTTTTTTTTTTTTTAAGTATCTCTCTCGAGTCTGCCACCAGAACTGTGTCATCATCAAACAGCAGATGACTCAACTCACTTATCCCCTAACTCCCAGTATAAAGTAGACCCGCCCCCTCTCCCCAAGACACTCGCATTCACCTCCTTCACCAATCCGTCCATGAACACAGACTCTTGACGCAGACCCACCTTCACTTGAAACCACTCAGCCTCCTCCTCTCCTGCTCATACACACGCCTTACTCACCCCCGTAAAGAGTACTTCTCACATCTGGTAGCTTTCCTCGTTCACCATATATATCTTGCCATTTTCCATGAAGTACTTCTGTCATCCATATCATACGTTTTCTCCAAGTCCACGGGTATTTTCCACACAAATTCTTCAAAGCATACACCTGGCCTCCACATCATCTACCACGCTTGAAGCCACAGTGTTCCTCCCCAGTCTGATGCTCTGTGCATGCCACACCCTCTCAGTCACTACCTTCCCATACATCTTGCTTGATATAAACAGATGATTTATACCTCTGTTGTTCATACCTTCACTTTTGTACGTCTTTGCCTTCATGTTATTGCACTACGCAATCATTCTACCTGCCACTAGACGCCTCACCTTGAGCCATACACTGAAAAGCCTGAATAACCAATCCACAACACTGTCAACCCCTTCCTTGAGAAGCTCAACTACAGTGTCATCCACACGTGTTGTTTTGCCATACTCCATCTCAGACAAGGTTTTCATCACCTCCTCTCTTTTCACCGAAACATTCGCCATGACTCTCTCCCTTCGCATAAACCTCCACCTCAAGCCAAATATGCCCATACTCTTTCATCCATCTTTCATTTGTCCTCCTTTTCAGCCCCTGTACCCTTCTCTTGACCATGGCGCTTCCTCTTGTATACCTCCCAGTCATCCGCACCCTGTCCTCACAGATGCCGTCCATGTAACTTTTTCCCTCTCTCTTTCACTAGCAGATTAACTTTCTCATTCCACCATTCACTACCCTTTCTTTTATTCCCATACCCTGCGTTCCTCATGCCAACACACTCCACCTTCACATGTAAGCGCTGCTTTCCTAAATATCTTCCATTCCTCGCCCACTCCATCTCCTCTTACTCTCACCTTCTCTTTCTCTACCTCGAGGACTTCAGATGGTAAACAAACAGTGACCATTGTAATACAAATTACAAAATATACAGAAATTTAGTAACTCACTGCTCTCTGCAAGTGTGTGCGTATCTTCCAACAGCTGACACCGCGATTTCCAAACAACAGTCATTTCAGCGTAGAGAGAAATGTCAAAGTTAATTCTAAAGGTAACTTTAATGCTGGTCTATATAACTTGTTTTGAAATTATTGGTTCCTGGTGAGGGTGGTGGTGGCAGCAGCAGCCACAAGGCTTGCTGGCGGTGCCCGAGTCAACAAACCCGGCGAAGCTTCGGCTCAGAATCCGGATCTCCCGCCGTATATCCCATACGAACGCTGCTGGGAGATGACTAAAACTACAGAACATAATGAAAGAGCCAAATGTTTAACACACGACCCTGAGAAGGAGTTATAGTCAGAGTTACTCGAGCGTTCGTAAATAAAGGCAGTACTTTACCCCTGTTTATTCATAAGAATCTTATCGTATAGTCTCAAGAACAGTTTTATTCATAAGAATCTTATCGTATAGTCTCAAGAACAGTGGTTCGTAGCCCTCAAGAACTCCTGACCTCACAGTCGACCCCAGCAAAGTCTCCTGCCATCATCACTGATGGCATTCCGTAAACAAACATCTTTACGATACTTTGCCACTCTCGCACGATCCTTAAAGCGTCAGAATCCGCTGAATGTAAACAGTTGCCGATGTCCATCCATACGGCTTATTCAGGAAAGTGGTTCTTGAACCTCTTTCATTTAATGGATCTTTCTCCATATTTGGAGGTGGATCGTCCTAGCAGTACATTTAAGCGTCTTTGGATACCTTTCTTCTAGACTCGCATACTCCCTAGATTACTGCATAGAAAACGACAACTCTCCTTTTGAGTTGTATGATACATAGATGACTGCAAAAGACATCTCTCATTCATCTCCTTGGAAACTTGCCGGAAACTACGGGTGATATATTGGTTTAATCTAGATATTTAATGACGTCTTAAATTGACACATTAGTCTCCTAATGAGGAAACTTCTTCACAGCCAGAGTGCCTGGACTCAGTCATCAATCGACACCTAATCCTATCACCTTAAGTAAAACGGTACGATCCTTGAGTACAACGGTGCGATCCTTGAGTACAAAGGTACGATCCTTGAGTACAAAGGTACGATCCTTGATTACAACGGTACGATCCTTGAGTAAACGGTACGATCCTTAAGTACAACGTTGCGAACCTTGAGTACAACGGTACGATCCTTGAGTACAAGGGTACAATCCTTGAGTACAACGGTACGATCCTTGAGTAAGCGGTACGATCCTTAAGTACAACGTTGCGAAGCTTGAGTACAACGGTACGATCCTTGAGTACAAGGGTACGATCCTTAAGTACAACGGTACGATCCTTAAGTACAACGGTACGACTCTTGAGTACAACGGTACGATTTTTTATTACAACGGTACGGTCCTGAAGCACAACGATTCTTGAGCACGACGATACGATCTTTGAGCACAGGGGTACGATCCTCTGAACGTAATGACCCAGCATTTTATTTACCCCGTCAGTATTCCAGTCAGGTCAAAGAGTCGTACCGTCATGCTGGAAAGGGTCATATGACATACGAATGCCAAAACTGGATTCGATTCCGTAACCCCCCAGTCCATACATGAACCCTATCCGGGGCGCGAAATGTAGCTATACGTGTTTTCCATACTCTCACACACGCACATAGAGGGATGGATCCAAGCCGAATCACCCTGCCAATCGGATACCACATACACTGACAACCAGAACGGAAACAAAATATCCAGCTGCATCTGGGAGCTCAGATTATGCTGTCAGTCGAAAAGATACATTTCATGTATACGAACGAAAACAAACGGTATATGTATATATATATATACAGATGTATGTATACCACGCCAATACTCTTGGCTTGGTGTGTGTATATACATCCCTGATGGAAAACGGAACGAGTGTTGCTGACGTGGTTCATTTATGGAAAAGTGCGGAGTCCTTGTTCGACCCGCGGTGTGTCAAGAGCCGCTGCACCTCTGCTTGTGCTTGAGGGGGTCGTGCTCAAGCGGTCGTACCACCGCCGTGTTCGAGGAAGTCGTGCCACCGTGCTCGAGAAGTCGTACCATTGCGGTCAGAGAGGTCGTACCGTCGCATTCAAGAGGAGCAGTGTCCCTGTTGTCGTGAAACGTGACGCTTGTGGTGACACGCCCACCCACCCACCCCCGTCCCACACGTCCTCTGGACGAAAACGCCTCCCGACCTCCTCCTCAGCGCAGGAAGCAGCCGAAGAAAACAGTCCACATCCTTTAAACACACATGCCTCACCGCACTCACGCCTCAGCCACCCCTCCACCTCCCCCAGTGGCAGCAGCGAGCGCCCACCTCTCTCTCTCTTATATTTTCAACCGTGAAGCCAATCCTCCACCCACACCCTCTGCTCCCCACCCCAAGCTCGCGTTAAGGAGGGAGAGAGAGAGAGAGAGAGAGAGAGAGAGAGGCAAAGCGCTGCTGAGGTTTAGCACGGACGAAGCCGAAGGAGCGACGCGCCTCCTAGAGAATCAATAAACGGAGGCGACGCGACTTCAATATTCGGAGTTTATGTAAGGCAGCCAAAAGGATCTTTAAAGACCTGGAAAAATAAGACTCTCAACAACACCTCCCGCCCCGAAAGGCGGCGACGCGAGGCATACCGTCGTATCTTCCAGTTGTCCCCTCGCCTTATTACTTCCTCACCTCCGGCCAACCCCTCCACTCCCCTCATCCTCCAACTCACCTTTAGAACGACGGTATGATCCTTGGGTACGATGGATTTTGACCTGATGACCTGGAGCTCTAAAAAAGGGTCAGGTCAGAGGCCAGGAACCCGTCGTACCCTTACCAAGGGTCGCACCAACACGTTCAGGGGTCGGTTGCTACCTCCGTGCTCAAGAGGGAAGGCATTCTCATGCTTGACGGCAGAACCCGAGGCCATAGACATAGTTAAATTACTAGCTGTAGAGGAAGGCGAGGCGAGGTAAGACATGAACATTGGCCATTCAGGCAACGGGCAACCTCGTGCTGACGACGAGTATAAAAGAATTGAAGATTCCGGAGGCTACGATGCAACTCAGGAATTCCTTATACAAGATGGAATCTTTGATTGCGTCCAGAGCTTCGTAATGGACGAATAAATCCCATGTCGGGTTTCTCTTTGCCTTTAACGATTTGTTTTACAGAATCGCTATTTCCAGTCATATTCTGCGATATATATATATATATATATATATATTT
>JAYMFT010265012.1:0-24310 GCA_038088735.1 Panulirus argus
ATGAAAAAAAAAAAAAAAAAATATATATATATATATATATATATAAATATATACATACATACACATAACAAATGTGTTCCTGCTGCTGCAAGCACATCTTACCCTCATTAGGGAAGGAAAAATGTGAAGATACGTTACAGAAATGTCAAGGTTGTAGTGTTTTTATTTACACTTGAGGCTTAACAACATCCCTATATCTTTCAGTGACCCACCTTTGGATGAGGAGGATATACCCATGGGAAGGTGGGCGTGTCACCAATGCAGAGTTTCAGGGGTGAGTATTTTGTGTCTGACTGTTGTAAAATACAGTAATGGAAACTGTTGCCGCTCAAGTTTTTTCCATAGAGAGATGGTTCTTAACAAAAACAAGCACAGCTGTGTACTGACAGTTTACTCTGTGACTGCACTTGAGGCATACTTCCAAGGTGTGTTAATGATATTATTGGAATGGGTACACAGTCTTGTTAAGTATAATGCCTCCAAGACCTGGTTTCTACCCATCTCTATATTGAAAACTCCTCACCACTATCGTCTCTGTTTTGGTGGTTCTCATGACTCAATGTAACATCCACTCTTTCTTGGAAACCACACATTACAGGAATAGCTAAATCTGCCTAGAAGAAGCTGGGTGTCTTGTTTAGATGTCAAAACCTCTTTTCTTCTGAACAGTTGCTCCATTTGTATAAGGGATTGATTCCTCCTTGTATGGAGCACTGCTCTTACAATTAGGGTGGTTCTAGCTCTGCATCCTTACTTGACATAGTTGAGTCAAAAGCAATCTGCCTTATGAACTGTCCCAGGCTAATTTCCAAACTTGACCCCCTTGCCCTCTGCCACAATATTGGTTCACTTTACCTCTATTAAAGATGTTACTTTGGTTTTTGCTGTGAGAGCTGGCTGCTTGTGTGCTCACACCAATAGCTAGACCATGCAATACTCAGCAAGCTTTTGTCCGTGACTGGAGCAAAAAAAAAAAAAAAAAAAAAAAAAAAAAAAGAAAGAGAAAGAGAGAGAGAGAAGAAGAAGAAGAAGAAGAAGAAGAAGAAGAAGAAGAAGAAGAAGAAGCTGCATCACATGATTATCGTGTGGCCACCAGCAACTCAAGGGTGGGCCGTTTTGATACCTGCTTCTTTCTCTACATGTCAAAGCTCTGGAACTCTCAATCTTCTCAAGTCTTTCCCAATAACTATGACCTAGCACATTTCAAAAGACAAGTTTTTCACTTTCTCAGAAATTCATAAATACTTTCCCCTGTTTTTTCTTTTTCCGTTTCATAATTCTCTCTATATTTCAATTTTGGCCCAGCTTTGATATGGACTTTTGTCTTTTCTATTCAGTATATAAGAAATGAATATTCATACTTATTATGAATGCATCACGTTTGCTAGTCTTTGATTCTTTGGAAAAACATAGGGCAATTTGCTGACCTATAAATAAGAACTGTTTACCTCTGTTTTATTTTTTACAATTTTTTTGTGTTAAGAAACCCTGTAAGCGATGTAATGTTTTCTGGAACCCTGATCTCCATCCATTCTTTCTCCTTCCTTCTTGAGCAATATTTTATAGATTCGTGAATACAATTGTGGCAGCCCAATAGTCAGGCTGAAGTTAAAACAGCTCCATTTATGAATTGTGAACTATTTTTTTTTATATGTACATAAAAATGTATATATTAGGGATTATAGCACCCTATATGAAAAAGCCAAAGGTAATGTTAATGTTGTTGACAAACTTGAACTCACAAAATTGTCCATAGGCAAGTCTGCTGCTTCCCTTAATTTAGCATACAGAGGCTGCAATTTAGATTGCTGAGCTGGCTTAATTACACTCTCTAAATAACAGGAATAAGACAAAAGTGAGATATTTTTTGTTTTAGGGAAAATAACAGGAATAAGACAAAAGTGAGATATCTTTTGTTAGGGATATTGATAAAATATTGGTGATCTGAGTGGAAGATAAAACTCCGAAATAGGTACTTTTAAACTCAACTTCAATCTATGCAGGGGCTCCAGTATTGAAATGGTTTCCTTAATGTTCGGGCACTTTTTTTTTTTTTTTTTTTTTTTTTTTTTTTTTTTTTTTCCAGCAATGAGAAAAGGTGACTTTGGAAGGTGTCAAGATTACTTCTCTGTTTTACTTATATATCATATAACTTACTACATGTGGATGTGTTGTACATGCATTTTTTCAGTAAGATGCATAGTGCAAAGCAGGAGAGGCCTGCAACTTTTCTTTTATAACATATTCTCTTTCGTCATTCTTTTCAGCACACAACCTGAGTTTAGCCTGTTTCAGTATTCGCTGGGGACCCTATGCCTCCTGATTATAACCCTCATCAACAAAATTGTCCATCCTCATATTTAGATCCCCAAGCATTGTGATTCATTTCCATGTACCAGAATTGCCAAAGCATTCAATCAGCTTCTCTCAAAATGCATTCTTTTCTTTTTTACTCCCCTCATACCCTGGGGGATAAACACTAACAATCACTTGACTCTTATAGTCATCTTTCATTATAAGTCACAACTACTTTGAGCTCATTTCCTTTCACTCTTTAACTCAGTCCCACAGTTATATTAATATGATATTGCCTTTCACCAGCCTGATGATGACAGAACATCAGTATCCAGTGGCAAGTCTAACAAAAGTGCCAAAGGCATCAAAAGGAAAGACAAAGAGGATGACAAGCCGACAACATCTGTTACAGGAAGATCTGACACCAATGATAAGAGAGTGTGTGCAGGGGGGCGTGAGTATGAAATCTCTGATTCCCCCCTGGCTACACTCATCAAGGCAGCAGCTGCAATCAATCCTAAGCAGTTCACTCTACCCTTTGAGATGACATTGCCTGTCTGCTTTCCTGGTGAACCTAAAAGTATGTTTAGATTTCATTTGATATATTTCTGGCCTCAGATTGATATGTTTGTTTCAAATCTGTGAACTGTGTAAGAAAAGAATAAACTGATGAAAGACAGATGGTCTTGTGGATGGATAGTTGGGCAAATATTCACATGTGCCTTTTTTGCATATAGTTTGCTCGTCAATACCAACGCGGTCTTCTAACACTCTTTTTGATAGTCCACTGGAACTTAATACGTAGATGCATCACTAAAGGCTAAGAAGCAGCACTGGAGTTCTCCAATTATGGAGACTCTTTTGCCATTGCCACCCTGTTGAGGAAGTTCCTGGAGGGAATGGGTGTCAGAGGTATAGATAGATAGAGAGCATCAGAGTGTGATCTTTATATTTACCACTTTGATCACCCACAGGATATGGCAAGAAACAGAGATGGGAAATCAAATGTAATGTGTAGGATACAGGATTTAAGGTTAATAAGAGTGCTAGTAGGTGGATTGTTGAATCATACAGCAGTAACATGCTGAATGAAGATATGCTTGGAGTAGTGATTAACTGGACATGCAAATGAAATAGCAGTAAGGATAAAGGTAAGGAAATTAGATTGCAAGACAAAATTTCTCAAAAGAGTTATGTATGCATTTCAAGGCTGAATGGTTGGGAGCCATGTGATGAATGCTTTGTTATATATAGCCACAACTGTCATGTGGAAGTATAGGATGTGGACAGGAAGGAACAGAGTGGAAAGCATAGGAATGTTGATATAAGAAAGTAGTTAAAGTTATGGGAGAGAAGTTGAATACCCAGTGAAAAGTGTGGAATAGAAGTCAAAGACCAAAACTTGTAAGACTTCAAATAAAATGATACATGATAAAAGGAACGAGAATGAAAGTTTTGGATGGAGGATGAAGGAGAATTTGAGTTGAAGGTCAACAACTGTAGGAAAGAGGATTTTGTAAGAGTGAAAAATACTGGTGGGAGATAAGGTTTTATTGAACTGATGGGTGATAATGAAAGAAATGAGGGTATCATTTTAGAAGGAACTGAGGATTAGGATGGATACAGTGAAATGGAGGACATTATTAAGGAGGAGGTGAGGAGTGTTTTTGTGATATACATTGGAAATATGGAGGAAAAGTTCATGTTTGAAGAACTGAATGTTTTTTCAGAGTGTCTGGGGAGGAAGTAGTTCATACCTTAAAGTAAATGGTGTATGCGAAGGTAAAGGGGTGAATGAATCAACTTGTGTGAAGAATGAAAATTTTTTCAGTGTTTATGTTAGCTTGGTAGCACATGTTCTCTTTAACACACATGATATAATTTGAGGATCTTAGTGAATGAAATAAGAGGCAGTATGCTCTTGATTCACCTCACATGAATAGAAATGGAGTTAAAGGAAGTTGATATAGATAGGCATCAGCTTATGATATGTATAGAAAATAATTTGGTGGTATTACACTTACCCAACTATCATCCATTGCCTACAGTTACAATTACAAAGAGCACAGTTTTAATAGCTTGTGTATTTTGCATAAAGAAAAAAAGATTTTCTTTAGCCTTTTTTGTTAGCATTTCCTCCTCAAAAGAAAGGAAAATTTATTTGTCTCAGATAATTTGTACTTCATAAGATTTCCTTCTTACCTGTGTTGGTTTATCATATAGCTGTGTATGCAAAATTATGTGACAGTTTGTTTGTTTTTGTTTTTACAGTCGCTGTCAAGAGCAATGGGACGAGGAAAGGAGCCCAGAAGAAGAAAGCTCATGAACTTGATAATGGATTAGTTCCTTTGCCTGCCAAACTTTGTTTTCAGTGCAACAAGTAAGCCAAGTCATTTATCATGTATCAAAAACTTTTTAAAACCTTTTTGTGTGTTTTTCCTCTGTTATCAACAGTAAATTGTTATATAACTACAGGTAAGACAATTGCTCTTTGCTGATGAAATGGCTTTTGCTGCAGATTCAAAAGAAAAACTCCAGAAGCTGGTTTCTGAGTTTGGGAGAATATGAGAAAATGGAAAGTTGAGAGTAACTTAATAAAAGTAAGGTTATTAAGTTTAGCAGTGGAAAGAGACAGGTTGTTGTGTGAGTTTTATTGAGAGAACTTGGTGTTTTAGATACATTGGAGTAGATATGGCGACAGAGGGAATCATGGGAGCTGAAGTAAGCCATAGGGTGGATCAGGGGATATGATCCTGGGTGCATTAAGCATATAGGAAGAGAGGTCATTGTGTGTGAGGGCAAAGATGGAGATGTTTGATGGTATAGTAGCCACAGCAATGTTGTATGAATGTGAGGTATGGGCTCTAGATCATAAAGTATGGAAGGGAGTGGATGTGTTGGAAATTAAATGTTTGATGACAGTATGATGCATGAGGAGGGTTGATTAAATAGGAAAATATAGGGAAAGATATAGGTTTGGAGGTAAGAAGAGTAAGTATGAGAGAGCCAGAGAGGGTTTGCTGAGATGCTTTGGACATAAGGGAAGGATGAGTAAGAACAGGTTGACTAAGAGGGTATACATGTCAGAAGTATAGGTAATGAAAAGTGGAAAACTAAGGAGAAAGTGGAAGTAAAGGTGCTTAAGGATATTAGGCTTAAACATGCAGGAGTGTGTGTGTGTACGCATTGGGTAGAGTTAATTGGAGCGGTCATATAGATTGGGTGAAATGCTGTCATTGGGCCAAACCAGGGCAAATGAAGGAGTCAGGGGAAACTTTGGATAGGTCTGTGGGTCTTGGCTTTGGATAAGGGGGCTTTGGTTTTGATGCATTGTATATGACAGCTAGAGAGTAGATGTTCTGGGTGCTATCTCACCAAAATGGAAATGGCATAAAGCATAAAAAGATTTTCCTTTCTATACCTAATTTTGCCTTTTGTGCATTATTAATATAGTGTAAGGAACAAATGAAAATGACCCCATTTGCAAACATCTAATCTATAGCTTTTATCTGGAATGTGCTGAAACCAGAGCTTCTCTTTCCAAAATCATTTTGTCCTTCTCCAGCTTTCTTAAACCTTCCTTTCATCTTGCTGTACCTCTCTCTCCTTATCCTGCAGTGCTGCAGATATTCATTGCATCTTCTGATAATGCATATTCTGACTGTCTTTATAAGATTAACTTCCTTTTGCTTGTACTATTTCAGAATTTCTTGGCTTTTCATTCAACTTCTCTTGGAAGGTAAACTGTCATTCTGTAATTTCTCAACTTTCCTTCTTTCCTCTAAGCCTTTTCATTCATTTATTATAATTATTTGGTATGTAAAGGTTAAGATGTGAATGGAGACATTAACTTCACATATCAAATTAACTTGATATGCAAAATAAAAGGTAAGAAGTGCTTCTGTTAGCATGGAGGACTGTCTTTTTTTAGCCTGCTAGATGTAGGTTGAGGATGTACAGGGGCGAAGTGAGGTGTTGTATATTTTTGAACCACCCGTTGTTGCTGGAAATAGACTTAAAGATGATAGATAGAAAGTTATATTTTCTTCATTTTTTAACATGATCTTACTACCTGCAAAGTCTGGTTTAATGAAGGCAACATTTTCATTGTTATAGAGCTCTTGGAATTTGTGTCCCAGAAATATGAAGCTGTTTTCAATATGTTGACTACTAAGGATGTTCTGTGACTGATCAAAAAGTGAGACAGAATTGCTTGTTTCATACACATTAGGTGACATGAAGAAGTTTTCTTTGTGGAAAGTTATGCTGTTGAATTAGACAAGAAATATTCTATCTTACATCAGAGCAGGTTTTACTTGTAACACTTTGTTCACAGGTATTCCCAATTAATGATATTTCCTCTTTCTGTGTGGTATGCTGATAGTGGCTGCAGTGTAGTAATGGCCTTGTTGCCACAAAATCGAACAGAAGCATTCTTAATCTGTCATGGTAATCATGTATTGATCAAACTGCAACTTATTAATCATCTTGTCATGATCTGTGATGCTGCATTATTTATGGGTGTATGGATTATCAAGGAAACTGGTGATATTCACTCCTACATGTAGAACTTGTTTTATTTGAACTGATATCTAATAGATTTTCTTATTCGTTCTTTTGTACAGGAGTTGCCGAATTGGTCCCTTAATACCTTGTGATTACTGCCAGTTGTTCTTCCATCTTGACTGTTTAGACCCCCCACTCACCACCCCACCCATGGGAAAATGGATGTGTCCAAATCATCCTGAAAATTTTTTGGTAAGGAGACTTTGATGTGAGGAAAATATTGAGTTTATATATTCATATGATGTCACCTGTACCTGCATTGCAAGCAGGCTTGCTCATGTAGAATATTACTAGCACCATTATTTACTGAGTGCATATATGCCTTTAAGTATCATGTGGAAAATCCAACAACAACATTAAAAGCATTTGCTGAAGAATTCTTGGTGCTGGTATAGGTATCATAGAGGAGAAGCATTTAATGCATGCATTAAAATTTTGAAACGAATGAGAGTTAACCCAATAGATATTCGCATGGGATGAAGCAAAAGAGAAGTCAAAAAGACTGAAAAAGAGTAAAGGAAAACATTAAAAGTAGAGAAATGGAAAAATGCATGAATTGAATATTACTGTATATGGAAAAATGCATGAATTGAATATTACTGTATAGGGTTTTTGGTTGTAGCAAACCAATCAAGTCTCTACAATGTTAGTGCAGTAACACATTATTTCATAGAGGGTTTGTGACTGTGTTAAAGCTCTGTAAGTGTAGTTAAAGGGGAGAATGGTTAATGAGAGTATGGAAATGTTACAATTTGAATATACAGTAGTATATTCTTTCCGTCATACAGTTTAGATGGAAATACCATATCAGACTTCTGAAAAATGTGAATTGCTGGAGCTTTGAGAAAAAGTTAAACTAGTTTGGTATGGTATGTTGGAAGTGATGAAGCATCCCATACTCATACAGCCTAGAATGGCCCATTGACTGCAAATACTTTAGGTTGAAACTACGTAAAAGATGGATTTAAAATTTCCAGGATGGATAGAGTATGAAGTGTGGATGTTGTGGAGAGTAATGTGTAGGACTATGATAATAAAAAATTATGAGATGCTTATTTGCTTTTATCCTAGATGTAAAGAGAGAGGATATGCAAAGAGTATCTTCAATAATTTTTTATGTGAAGTAAGTGGGACTAGATTCAAAGGAAAAAGATCAAAAGTTTAGGGCAGGAATTGAGTGAAGGACTCTGATGTGAACTGGCCATTATTTCAGGAGAATAAGGAGCCACCATTTCATTCAAGGCAAGTAATTATCTTCCATCCACACTAGCACTGTACATATAAGCATAGTCTTTGCTTGAAGATAGATTATCTCCGCCAAACTTTTTAGGCTTCATTTCTCTGTCAAGTTTTGATCTACTATGATTCATCATGGCAAATTCTGTTCCTATAGTGTGCTTATTTGAAACTTAATTGTCACTACTAAATGGACTCATCTTTAGGGAACAGTTGTTGGTTGTTCACTTTCATAGTATGTTTTGGATTGTATCAAGGCCCACAGTCCATGTTGAACATACTTGTCACAATAAAGAAAGAGGTCTTTTTTTATCAGAATTGTACTTTCTATATTTGGTGGAAATTGTTTGTACTTTCTTGCCTAAGAGTTTGTCTGTTTTTCAGTCTTTGATTTTGATTATTTTTACTTGACTAGGATTCTACACTGCTGACATCTCAGAGTCTCAGTCAGAGGGTGAAATTATGGGACAAATTCAACGTGCCAGTTGACCAAGACTCCATAAGACTAAAATTCCTCCAGCGGTGTCACAGAAAAAACCCTCCTTTCCGGTACAAAGTTAAACGTGCCCTCAGGTCAAGAATACGAGTAAGTAAAAGCATTGAATTATTGTGTCCCTTTTTATACACACATACACCTGATCAATCTATCTCACATCACGTATCATCCTCAGACACTTCCTTTGCCTTTTCTTTCTACAGCTCTTTATCTCTCTCATTCATGTGATCACCCTACCTCATACTATATATTGTTCACAAGCATTTCATTTTCAACACGTTCACCTTCCTCCATTCCTTTGCTTTCAGGAGCCCAAGACACATCCTGACAGCACTGTGGATGTTATATATATCTAGTTTTTTTTGAAAATTCTTATTTTTTGAGTGAATGATTCTGTTTTCATGCAGAGTAATTACAAATGTTTGAAATTAAATTTTTTTAGTACTTTTTAACGATTAACTTGTATAAAGAAAATTTATATGTTAAAAATAGTGAATTGATATATTTTTTCCTCAGGTGCCACTAGCTGTCAAAGAGCAATACTCAGAACCACCAGATTTGCTTCTGCGTCACAGTCCCCCCCAACATCTCCTTCCCTCTGTTACTGACCATGACACAGAGGCTTCCAGTGCTACTACTGTACCTACCACTGCTGTCAGTAGGGTGGCTACCATCCCAGTGACATCATGTGGCACAAATGTATCTGTAACAAACTGGTTGCATCAACAGAATTGGCGAGGAGTAGAAGTGAAAGAAGAACCAGTTATAAATTCAGATATACATCAGGAAGGGACAGAAGGAGTAGAAAAGGAATCTAAAGTTGAAGAAAAAAGAAATGAAACAGAAAGAAGAAAGGCGACAAAAGAAGAAATGGATGAGGTGAATCAAGGGCATATTTTTACCATATTTTAGAATGTTTTAAGGTGAAATTTAAGTAAAAAATGAAAGTTAAAGAGACAATTATAGGTAAGATGTAAAGAAATTACAGAGTGGAATTCTAGTTAATAAATGAACTCAAAGATATTAGTAATGTGTGGGAAGCTGGAAGATTGTGTGTAGCAGATAAAGTGACATGAGAATTTGGAGAATGATATAAAAAGCAGCAGCATTGTTAAGCGAGGTGATGCAAAATTTCTGTGGCGAGAGGAATTAAGCATGTTGGTTAATGATACTACAAGTGAGTTAGTGAAGAGATTAAAAGGGAATACGAAGGGGAATACAGCAAAGAAAAATAAAGGTTGGAAAGTGATAAGCAATGAAAATTGGATGAAGTGAAACAGATAGATTATATAGTTTCATAAAGATGACAGTAAGTTTTGGGCTGTGAAAATTTAAAAGGAGGAAATGAGATGATGTAATTATATAAGATTTAAATGGTTGTTTTATATATAGTAGAATTAATGATGGAGGAAGTGTTTTTGATATATATTAAGCCATAAGGAAAGTTCATATATGAAAAATTTGGTCCAATAGGTGTTGCAAAGCTTGTTTAGGTAATTTTGTTGAATCTCCTATTGTATGTCACTGAAATATGGTCTAGTAGTGGGTTTCATTTTATACTGCAAATACCTGGGGCACATTTTCTGAGAAATGGTTATTAAATACAGAGAGGTTTGTGAAGAATGAGGAAATTGAGGAAGATGCAATATTGTCAAAGGGGTGTTTGACGCATAGAAAGAATAGAATTGAGGGTAATATGGAGTGAAGAGAACAGTAATGCTAAAAGAATCAAAGAAAACGATAAAGGTGGAAAACATGGATGTATTTAAAGTGATGGAGAGATTTAGAAGAATGAAATAAAGGAGCATATATATAAGATTGATGTATTGATGGAAGAATTACAGTGATGAGGTGGATTTTATGAAGGAAATTCTTGTTATGTGGCAGGACAGGTCATATACTGTAGTAAAAACATGGTATTTTAAGACTCAGATATACATTTATTACTATACTTCTTGCCTGCTTTTAGGCTGAGTATCAACTTACTGTGTATATGAAGAATCCGTATAAGGTTTGGATAAAAAAGAATTTTGTATGAATGGAATGTGTTTTTTTACTGTTATCTAATGTTTATGTCTTGTATTATATTTCAGTGGTTGGCAGGATTATTATGTTTACAAGCAAGCATTGTTAAGCATATGGCAAATAATAATACAGGTTCCCTAAGCAAAACACCAGAGAAACAGGGAGAAATGAATGGACCTACATCATTAGGTACCAATATGGACATGTCACCTCCTTTAGAAAAACCAGGATGTATGAATGGAGACTTAACTTCTCATGATCTAAGCAGTAAACACAGTAGATTTGCAGACTCTCGAAGACAACAAGCAGTTGTGAACAGTAATTTTCAGCCTCCTCCAACATATCTGCCTACTAAAAAGGGAATATTAAAAAACCAAAAGGGAAAGTAAGTATTGCTCGCTCTTTTTCTTGCCCATATGATATTTAATTTTGAAATTTATTTTCTATGTTTTCTAGAAAAATACTGCATGGTATGAATGTTTTTGAAATTTTCCTTAAGGAATCTTGCAATGAACATCTGTATGGCTGGTAATTGCTTAGATATGGCTATAGTCTTAAGTGATTAAATTTTTAAAAGATTTGCTAGTTTGGTTAGCACTTTCATCTTAGGGTGGTTTTCTTACTTTGCAGGGGTGTTACCAATCCAGGAACAAAGGCTCCTAGACACAGAAAACAAACTGCCTCTGAAATATTGTCTGAAACGTTAACTTCTTTGGCTTCCTCTCTCCAGAATTCCATCACGGGCAAGCAGGGTGAGAACTTGAAAATATTATTTGTATCAGGTTTCTTGTACAGTATAACTTTGATGCACTTTCACATTTGATTTAGATCATTTAATCTTGTCTTTCTTTACTTTACATATCTCAAAAAATTTTTCATCAGTCTTCCACACACTTCTTAGGGTCAAATTTCCCAGAATCATTTTGATTTCATGTGTATTCCTTTTCTAACATTCCAGCATATTCCAATTTTTTTTTTTATACAATGTCAGATCTAATTCTTAATGGATATCATACCATCCTCTTGAACAAGATGTGGTATTTGAGGCCTATGGATAGTATTCCAACCAACCTAACTCTGATGGAATTCGTTATGAGGTTCAGCTGTTTATTACAGCTTGCAATATATATTCTTGAACAGTGGATGGGACTCTACATATTTCACCTAATATTTCCCATTGGTCCACTGAATGGAAATTTGGTGTTTCCATCTGTTTTAGTCTGTGTTACTGTCAACTCTCTTTCAGATAACTTTTCAGGCTACATTGCAAGAAAATTATGCCATTTAAACAAAAATATCCTTGCATTTCATGAATTAAGTAAGACATTAATAACAAGAGAGTGTTTTGTATTAGGTGTTTGGTCACTTGCAATAGTATTACTTGATGCTTTGTATGCTTACAGAAATGTATTGTTTTCCTTTGACAGAGGTTTCACTGAGTCAGTTAGAGCGTTCAGTAGTAGATGTTTTGGCATGGCAACGGCTAGAGGAGTTGCTCTGTCCACCAAGTCCCGCGCCTGCACCGGTCGTTACTCAGCCTCTTCCAGCCCATGCATTGCTCTGCCCTTTGGTTCCAGACTCTCACCTTCAGGATTGGGCTGTCAAGTCTCCCATACCGTCCTATAGTTCTCAGCCCGTTGCTATGACATACAGAATTATACGCATAGGCAAAGGTGAACAATATATATGAACTTTTTATACTGTTTCCCTGAAGGATTGCATTATGAGCAGTGATAAACTTTTGATATATTTTCTTTACTTTTTCTTTAGGTCCAACATTATTCTTCCTTGAAAAATGGGTTATAGAATTCTTCCTTTTGATTAAGAAAATATTTTCCACCATCTCTAATTTCTGTTTGATACTCTTACCAGGTAGGAGGGTTTAATCTAGGTTGACCAAAATATGACAGCTTGTTCTGTGATTATTGTAATGGACCTTATTTAACAGTCTTGCCTGGTCTCAGGATGATTCGTTATCACATGAGATTTTGTTACAGGACTGCCTGTGAGTCATGATGCCCATTTATGTTGATTTACACCAAAGTAAAAGAATTGCTCTCTTCTTGTACAAAGATTAACTTGCTTGCTTTTAGGTTTGCAAGAGAACAAATGTTGCAATCTAAAGCAGGTGTTGAACCTAGATGATTAAAGGTAAGAGTTCTCAAGTGTGTGGAATCAAGAAAAGATGGTTGAATGGGGAAGGGAACTGTTATGGAATTGTGTTAAGTTGGATAATTGTAACTAGCAGTTATGTAGGACTGCAGTGAAGATTTTTTTAAGGAAAGTGACCTTCAACATTTAGCAAGAAATATCGATAAAGTATTTATGGTCTGATGGCAAAAATTTCTTCAAGTGTATTGATTTTTTACTCTTTACACACACAATGAGGAACGAATTATCAAGGGAATGAAAAAGGAATAAAAAGATGGTAGCATGTTTGCATGAGGAATTGTCAGAATTATCATATATTATCATTATATATCTTCATTTGTGCATTATAATGTGTAACACACCTGAACTGCTTATCTTGAAATTTTAATGTCAATGAATTACCTAAATAATGGTGAAACTAAGGTTAAAACAGAAAAAAATAGATGATTAAATCACTGTATGGGTGGCAGCCATCTCTAACAGGATTGCTAAATGGCATTTTTATTGTACTTATAAACTAGATGGATTTTATTTTTTTGAATGATAAATCATTGTCTTTACAGGAAGTCACAACCATGTGGACTTAAGTACTTATGGACATTGTAATTACACATCACAGGAGCATGCTGCAATATTTTTCGATGAGGTAAGATTGTTATATTGTTTTTGGAAGATTGATTAGTTTCATGAAATGAAATGGAATTGAAATGTTTAGACAGTATGTGGTGTGCGATGGCTTGATTGAATAAGTGATAAAAGGGTAATAGAGAGATGTAGTGATAAAAAGGGTGTGCTGAAAAGGTTTGAACATATGGAGAGAGTAAGTGAGGAGAAGTTGATAAAGAGAATATGTGTGCTAAAAGTGGAGGGGACAAGGAGAAGGGAGACCAAATTGGAGATGGAATGGTGGAGTGGAAAAGATTTTGAATGCTTGGATTGTGAACATTTGGGAGGATGAAAGGCATGCATAGGATAGAGTGAATTGGGGCAATGTCTTACATAGGGAGTGACATGCTGTCAGTTGACTGAACCAGGGCAAAGGAAGCATCTAGGGGAAACCTTGGAAAGTTCAATGAGGCCTGGTTTTTGGTAGAGGGCAATTGTTTTGATTCCTTAAACATGACGGATAAAGTAGGATGTGAGTAAATGAGGCCTTTCTTTATTCCTGGTACTACCTTGCCAATAAAAGAAATATCAAACAAGTATGAAAGAAAGAGATACCTAAAGGTGGATTTATGTTGCTTACGAAGATGCTAAAGAGAGATATGGTGAAAATAACAGGTTATTGATAATACACATATTTTTAAAAAGCATTATTTTGAATTTTGTTGACAAGTCTCTGGCTTAAGGCTTAACAAACAAGAGATTTAAGTTATTTGCAAAATTCCATATAGTGTATTAGATAACCTCTAACTGTAGTATCTAGAGAAAAATGGGAAAGGCAAATGAGTAAACAGTTGAGATATTGTTAAGAGGGTTATATCCATATTGAGAGAAAGAAGCCAATATATTTTATTGAATGAATGTTGTTTAAGCAGTGTAATAAAAAAAGAGGTGGAGATTTGAGAATGAGATGCATAGTATGTGGATAAACAGCTTTTTTAATATTTTGCATATGGAGGTATGGTTTCATAAATTTACACAGAGGAAACATTCGTGTTATTTGTAAGCTCCAATTTTATTCTATACTTTCATTTCAGAATACAGGCCATTATGAGCTTCTGAACTATAGTCCTCATGGCACAAGAGTTGACAGTGTGATGTACCGATATGATCACAGTGAAAAAACTGTGAATCATGCTCCTCCTCCTCCACTTCTTCAACAAGTCCGAGCCATTATTAACCAAAAACGAGGCCAGCCTCCAGGCAGACCATCTGAAGAAGCTATGACAGATACTCCTGGACAAGTGAGTTATTACTCAAGTTTTTGTTTTTCATTTCAGCCATAGTAAAGAAATATTCTTTGGCTACTGATTGATTTTACTAGTTTCTCATACCAAAGGCTTCAGTCAATGATAGAATTCCTTATTAAGGCCAGATCTGGGGACAAAATGGGAATGAATAATCTCCAAGTTTTTAAGGAGATAGAACCTTTAAAAAAAGGGACATATTATAGTTTTTAAGAAAACTGGAGGTGATGAGTTCCAAAGACAAGAACTGTAGGAAAAGAAAGAGACAACAGAATGGACCTGGATTGAGTGTATAATTATTTGAAGAATTTTAACTACACATATGATAAAGAAAAAGGGTTTGTTTATATATCATAAGCACCATCAACATGTAATCATTCTGTAACTTTTGCCTTTTGCCCTGTTTGCCGCTTTATGAGGTTAGTGTAGATGCATTTTGCTTGCTGTCAGGCATCTCACCTTAGGTTAGAAAATAACAAATAACCTGAATGACCAATGAACAACACTGTCATCCTCTTTCCTGAGAAACTTATCTGCACTCCCATCTACTTTTGTCACTTTGCTGCTAAACTTCAGCTTATGCAAGGCTTTCACCACCACCTCTGATTTTCCTCTACCATTTGCCATCACTCTCTCACTAAGCATTTGCTTACATCTGTTATGTATATTGTCCCAAAACTATGGTCTTTCATCCACAACTAAGTCTCACAGACTACTTCACAGTTTACTTTAGCCACTTCATAATTCCAAGTTCAGTCCGTTAACAGTGTGTTGCTCCCAATATACAACATTGATCCAGTTTATTCTTTCCCATGAATGCCCCTCATCCTCCTGAATGTTTGGCCCTAGTCCCCTAAACCCTACTTTACTCCATCCTTTCATCTCCTAGATCTTCCCTTCTACCTTTTTCACTCTACTTCTGACACACAGATCCTCTTAGTCAGTCTTCTTTTCTTATTCTCTCCATATCTTCCCCTGGTCAGCCCTCTCATTCACGCTGTGTGCGCTACCTTTACTTATTTACTTATTTAAAAACCAGCTCATTCTTGAAGCAGCTTCAGCTCATAGTTTGTCATATAGTACTGGTATTGTGTGAAATGTGTAAGAAATATGAAGCAAAAGCTTCTGCAGTGGTAATGAAGATTTTTTTCATCTTACTTTAGATATTTAATGGATTCCATTTTTATATCCCCCATAGACATTATCAAGGTGTAACTGTAGACCAGGGAAGACGAAGATGGGTAGCGCTTCAAGTATAACATCTTCTAACCCAGGAAGTGGTGGCTGGGAGGGGGGTGCTGTTCTTCATCATGGTTCACATCTCAGATTTGGGTAAGTACAGTCAAAGCTTTTTCTGGTGTTGTATGCTGTTTCTATTATCCTTGGGGATAGAGAAGGAATACTGCCCATGTATCTTCTACGTGTCGTAGACGGCAACTAAGGGGAGATGGAGTGATAGGCTGGAAGCTCTCCCCTCCTATATAACTACTTTCCAAAGAACAGAGGAAGGAGCCAGGTGAGGATTTTCCCCTTTCGCCCATTCATCTTAACCCAATGTCACCTTGCTAATGTGGGAAACAGTGAGCAAACGTGAAAGAGGAAAGAAAGATCTTTTGATGTTTGGGTCTAGAAAGATCTTTTGATGTTTGGGTCTTTCTGTCATGTAGATTTATTCCAGCAGAAGCTTCCCCAGTCATTTAGTTTCCACATCATGTATGTTCACATCTTTCTTGTAGAACAGCAGTGCATTACATTTACAGTCTTAGTCACATTAACTTAGTGATCACTGATAAAGATGACAAAAGTGAAATATTTCAGATGTATACTATTTCATTCTAATTAGAATTGTTATGAAGACTTGAGCATGGTACTTGTAAAAGAGAAATTAAACATTTTTAGGACTCAGTAGTATACCACAGTTTTACCACTTATGAATTACATTACCATTTCCATCACATGTACTATAATTAAAGTGAAAACCATGTAAGAACAACAGAAGGAGAAACAATAAAGGGAGAGAAATAAGGGAAGTGGAAGAGAAATAAGGGAAGAAAAAGGAAGGAAATGAAATAATGAAGAAAAGAGTAGCAAATGCAGCGAGAAACGGTATTATGAATAAACAAAGAGGAGGAGAAGTTAGAAGGAAAGAACAAGTTGAGAAGAGATCGAGGTAGTGAGAGACAAAGTAAGGAAGAAGGAGGGAGTGTAAGAGAGAGTGAGAAAGAGAGAACTTAGAACAAGCTTTTGCTTGTTTGTTGGAGGGCTACTGCATTGCACTTTCCACATACACTGCTTGTGTAAGAATAGTTTCAGTTCATCTGAAACTATTATTGTTCATTTATATAGTCTTTTTTCTAAAGATCTATGTAGTCCTTTTAGGCTTTTCATTTAGCTGGGCAGGTCATTAAATAATCTCTCCATCATTTTCAAGTGCTGTTGTATATTTGTTGAAGACCTTGTCTTAGTATTTTTTTTTATTATTATTTCCCTCTGTTTGTTACCCTGCTAAGGTTATCATATATCTTTCTTTTCTTTCCAGGCAATATAGATGTAGCTATCTCATCCTGTCATAGTATTCCATGTATTTCATCCCCTTGGTTTTACTGTTAAAGTGTTTCTGGATTAATTTTAGCCTGTTTGCTCTCCTCTGTGGTCTGTCCCATGAGCATGAGATATATTTCCTGGGAGCTTTAGGGGCCAAGTCATTCCTGCCCGCATAATTTCTAGCAAGGAGGCACCAGCCTTCACTTACCTACCCTTTTCGGACCATCCAAATGTGATGTAGCTCTTCACTCATACTGGGCCTGACCCCAGCAAAGTCAGCTACCTCAGCCAAGCTGACACTATCAGCTCATTCCTTTTTAGCCTTACTATTAAAGCTCACAATTCTTTGGGATTGTGCACTGTCAAGACATGCTGCTTTTTTACCACCTTATGGATCATTATCCTTTTCTTTTGCATTATATTGTTCATTTAGTTTATTGAGAGTTGTGTACTTATGTGTATACAGTATATAGTATGCTTTTTATGTTTATTGAATATATATTACTGTGTTTATAGTGTTACTGCCTTTTAAACTTGCATGTATGTTAGTCTGTTTATTTATCTGTATGTACCCTACTCTAGTTGATGATTGTTTTCTAGTAGTATATAAAAGGTCATGAAACATTGAAAGAATTCAGATGGATGGTAATATTGGAAATGATCAGTGCACTGGTATGTTGGTAGCAAGACTCAGTTATGTGTCAGCCTTCCATTCCTCCATTATATAACAAGCAAAGCATGTTATTAGTAGAAGAGTAGTGGTTGAGAGGAGCAAAATCCACAAAGCAAGACAAGTAGTGACTGTGAGACATTAACCCTGTCATTTTGGCAAAATATCATCATTGGTACTCATACGTAGATAGGGACACTTTGGATCAAAGATTTTTTTACTAACAGAAAGTTAAAAGCTGTTGCAAATGGAAACATGTTTGGTGGAAGAACATATATTTTCATATGCAATACAAAAAATGAATGTCTAGAATTTAAGCAGAGAGTGTGCAAGGAGCTAATAAAAGTGTGTTCCTTTTTCAGACCTTTGTTTCTAAAATTTATATGTTAGGAAGTAATCATTTAATCCATTCCCAGTGGCATGGGTTGAACAGAGGCAAACAGTCTTTCAGTATTCTTGCATGCTTCCTCAGCCCAAGTTCTTTGTGTTAAAGTAAAACATAATATTGATGTTTATTCTTCCTTAAGAAAAGACATAATCTGGTAATCTGTGTCAAGAATGCTGTTTCCCTTATTCTAATCAGGGTGGTACATAAAACAGTTTTTTGTCTTAATGTTCAGACTTTTAGCTGAATAATTCTTCATATTTGGTACTAATGTGTTGAAGTCCCAGGAGCACTGTAAGAAGAGGACCATTCATAAAAGAAGAGTTCCAAATTTGAACTTGGTGTTGCCCTCATGAACAACTGAGGCCAACCAATCTAGTACTGTACATACCTAGTATAGACATTCTTATATTTAACTTATTCCAGATGCCTGCAGTTTGTGTTCAGCATTGTGGAAGAGGCTAGTAAAGCAGATTGGGTAGAAACAACTCTTAGTACATATGATAAGTTTTTCAAGCAAGAGGAGGAGGAAGAAAAAGAAGAGCAGGAAGCAAAGGTCAAGGAAGAGGTTGAAGAGGATGATGAAGAGGAGGAGGAAGATGAAAAGACCAAAAAGGAGGAAAAGAACTCAAAGTCATGAAAAACAATGTTAAATAATTGACTTGTACATAACAAGTTTTCTTGAATTTATAGTTTCCGTGAATGGAGTGTTTATGAATAAGTGTAATGAGTAAATAATATTATAGAGAAACTAATGATTTTCTTTAGGTAAATTTACAAAATTACAGAAAGAATATTTAATAGATTTATATATCTTAGGTGCCCATCATGGACTGGAATGGGTATTTTTTAAAATACTGTTTATGAAAACAGAATTGATTGAATCTTGTTCAGGTGCAAAAGAATATTTGTCATAAAAACAGAAAGGTTTTATTTTATTACTGATGACGATAGACAAAATATGGAAAATATTCTGAAAGTGATGGGCATTCGTTAATTCTTTTATAAACAGAATCTCCAAGACTGATGTGTTCATGTATTCTGACCATTTGTAAGTCATAGAATCTTCACATCTTGCCCACAGTGAAGAGTTTTCCCAAGATCGTCTACCAGTTAACCCGATGATCAGAGGCAGCTCAGTGCACCAGCTCAGCATGTTGGGTTTATGATTACCGTATCCAGATAATTGTGATGTACACGTGGCTGGGAGGTATATGCACAAATACAAAGTAGTGATGTAGAAATGTAAAGGTTTTTAAACTAGTACATTTGTTGTGCTGCCTGTTGTTGGGACTTTGAAAGTGTTATGCCATTTCTTACAACTGATCATCAGACTTTTCATCTGATGGTTGCTTTATCAGCATTTTGTTAAAAGTATCTTTGTAATTTTACCCAGGTTCTTAAAAAGATGATGTTGGTACATGGTTGTAGCTTATATTTTCTGTACCAAAAAGCCACTGTGTTACCTAAAGCTCTCAATATTGAACAATCTATATGTATTTTAGTGCTAATATATTATGTAAATGGTAATGTATATATCAAACTTTAATTCATGTCCTTATACAATGAGAAGGATTGTACATAATGTACAAATTTAACGATGTTATTTTATATTCATAAAGTACACATTACTTCGATGTCCTATCTTCTTCCCTATGACTAAAGAGTGTTACCAGACCATCTCCCACATCCCTGTACTCCATCTCAACATATCTCCATACACAGTTGCTTTTAAGAGTTTGTGGATCTTGTGTGCGCATACTTATTTCTTGCCCTTGGAGTCCCTTCTATCTTTATGAAATTCCTGCAGCGCTCAGGAAGTTGGCCACATCCACTGGTTGGAACCATAGGACCATATGTGTGCATATATATATATATATATATATATATATATATATATATATATATTTTTTTTTTTTTTTTTTTTTTTTTTTTTTTATATATTTGCCATTTCCTGCATTAATGAGGTAGTGTTCTATATATTCATGTATGCCTAGGAGTGGAAATAGCAGCAAATGGAACCATGGGAGTGGGTCATAAGGTGGGTGAGGGGGCAAAATCCTGAGAGTACTGAGGAATGTGTAAATAGATAGGGCAGAAACAGAGTATGTTTAAAGGTATAGCCCCAGCAGTGTTGTATGTATGTGAGGCATGGGTTATAAATTAGCTGTAAGGAGGCAAATGTATTGGAAATTGAATGTTTAAGGACATGATATGGTTTGAGGAGGGTTTATTGAGTAAGAAATTATACAGTAAGAGAGAGGCGTGGTAATAAGAAGAGTATGGTTGAGGGAGCTGAAAAGGTTGTGCCGAAATAGTTTGGAAATATGCAGAGAAAATGTGAGAAGAGGTTGATAAAGAGAATATATGTCATAAGTGGAGGGCACAAGGAAAAGGGGAGATGGAATTGAATATGGAAGGTTTGAATGCTCGGAGCCAGAACATGCAGGAACATGTAAGGTATGTACAGGATAGAGTGAACTAGAGCGATGTGGTATACAGGGAGAGACATGCTGTTACAGTGTCTCCAGGTTCAGTTCCAATACATCATTCATCATATTTAGAGTCTGCTAAGTAGCCCCAGAAATTGCTTCTTCACTTCCTCCCTTTTAATAGATTCCTTAACTTGAGTTATGGGCAGTTGCTCAACTCCCATGTTTTTAAGACATCTAGACTAGCCCCTTCTCAATTTTCCCATTCTTTAAATATTTTCCTTCTTTTTTTTCGGTTAGGTACCTTCTGATCTTCCTCACCTGTTGCAAATCTTTGTTCATGCTTTTACTCTAATCTTGAGTTCCTTTCTCATCTTATGACCCATCACAGTCCTTGATTTGATTCCTCAGTTTCCTTATCTGCTCCTTTAGGTGTGTTAACTTCTTATTTTGCTTTTTTACGGGTTTCCCATAATATTTTCAAACTTTTGTTTTCTGATGTGTAATTACTTAGTACCTGTTTGAATTTTTACACTTGTAGGGCCCCATCTCTCGAACATTCTCTGCTGTCATGTAGATTCTTAAATTTATGTGTGCTATCTGCATTAACCACACCCTCAGTCATTCTGTTCCTTTCACCTACCTATCTTATACCATTAATGTATTTCTTTAAATCTTTTTTAAAAAGTTTCTTGCTAAATGTTATGGTGTGTCCTCTAGTTGTTCTATCCCTACTTTTTTTAAAGAACTTTTCACCATTGACAGTATCGAACTGCTTTTAAAACTTAAAAAGGTTGTGATTAGATCTGTGCTATCATGCAACCTCTTAAATTCATGTGTGATGTCTGCGTGAACCATGTTCTCGGTTATTTTATTCCATTCATCGACCACTCTTGTACTATAAATGTATTTCTTTACATCTTTTTTAACAACTTTCCTGCTTAATTTCATTTCATGTCCTCTGATTGCTTCTTCCCTATTTTTTTTAAAGAACTGTACATTGTTTACAACATTTATGTTTAAAAACTTAAAAGGTTGTGATAAGTCACTCCTTGCTCTTCTCACTTCTAAGGTGGGCAAATTTACAGCCTTTAGTCTTTCCTTATAACTTAGATCTCCTAATTCTGGTACCATCTTTGTTGTCCATCTCTGGACCTTCTCTGTTTGCTCTGTGTCCTTTAAGTTAGGTTACTAACCTTTAGAAGGACATTATAGTTTGGCCTTATCCATATATTTGAAAGCTATTTTGATATTTTGATATTTGCTAGGGTTGAATTTCATCAGCCATATATCAGACCAACCTTGTAGTCTGTGTATGTCCCCATGTAAACTGATGCAGTTCTCCTCACTTTTCACTTCATGACCTTTTGCATCATCTGCAAACATATTCAAGGCAAATTGTTCACATAGATCAAGAAAAGTAACAGTCCCCAAACAGAATCCTGGGACACTCCACTGGTGACTTCCACTCGTTTGGAGAAGGCTCCCCTGACGTGTGCACCTTTGTTCCCTTCTACTTAGAGAATCTGTTCATTGGAGGAGGAGTATCTCTCTCTCTCTCTCTCTCTCTCTCTCTCTCTCTTTCTCTCTCTCTCTCTCATCCCAGCATCTCAGTCAGCCTCCTGTGCATTACTGTGTCTTTCTGACAGTCAAAGTATAAACAATCTACCAAGCTCCCCTTTTGTCTAAGACAGAGCTTACCCTTTCATAGAAATCAAAGAGGTTCGTTACACTTGACCTCCTTTGCCTAGGATTGTGTTGCCTCTTATGTAGGTAATTCTTATCTGTAGAAAGTCATCCATTTACTGTCTGATTAGCTTTTTCAGGTGACTGGTCTGTAATTGAATGCCTCTTCCTGGTCTTCTTTCTAATAAGTAGATATGACATTTGTACTGTTCCACTCCTTTGGCACATTGCCTTACTCCAACAACATCTTGGACACTGTTTCAAGAGGTCTGTCTAGTGTATCTGTACACATCTTCAGCATGTGAAATTTCATTAGGACATGTATTGTGTGTGTGTGTGTTTGTAAGTATCTATCTGTATCTCTAATGACATTTCCCTTTAGGAACTCCCTCATGGGGGGTGGCCAGAACAAAAGTTTCCATAGCTGGTGAAATCTGTCCTACTTTTTATCCTTCAGTGCCTCACCCTTAACAGGCCATTGGCACAGGGCATATGTAGCACTGTGTTTCTAGAGGCATTTACTAATATTCCTACCAGATATTCTAACTGATGTGTCTAAGCTAATGTTCCAACTTACTGCTTCTATCTAATGCTCATGCCTAATGTTCCTACCCAACTCTTCTAGCTAATGCTGGTGCTTAATGTTTCTGCCTACTTCTGTTTATTGTTTTACCATCTTGCCAAAAGGCAGGGCTGTTGCATACAGCTCACTGCAGGAAAAGTACCTATTTGTACTTTTTGCACAGTACAGGGAGAGACTTCTACACTTGTGGGACTCCATCTCCTGAACTTTCTATGCCATCAAGTAGCCATTTAAACTTTTGTAAACAGCCAGCTTTCACTGCCTCATTGGTTTGTTTATTCCAACCATCTACCACCCTACCAGTAAACCAGTACTCTTTAACATCCTTTCTAACTTTACTTTTTGCCCTGGTTTTTGCCATGACCTCTAGTTACTCTGATGATGCATCTCTTGAAGAAGTTTTTGCTACCAACATCATTTGGCTGATTTAGAAACTTGAAGGCAGTTATAAGTCCCACCTTCTTTCTCCTCTGTTCCACAGTGGACAACTTTGTTTCCTTCAACCTCATATTGTTGCTCATTCCTCTTGATTCAGGTTCCATCTTAGTTTTGATTCAGGTTCCATCTTAGTTTCTTTTCTTTGTACACTTTCAATCAGATCTTTGTGCTACTGTAGGTGCAAGTGACCACACCTCTGAGGCATAATTCAGGTTTGATCTGATATATCTAGTGACTAATTTACCAAACATGTCCTTGTCTTTATACTTGAATGTGATTCAGTTATATTTGCCAGCTGATAGTTTGCCTCTCTCACAATTCTTCTAATGTGTAGCTTTGGCAATAGTTAAGGCATAATGTCAACCCGAGTCCCTTTCACATGCACGTTCCTGTCATTTATTTCCCAAAAAGGAATAATTGCACTGAGGCCTTCTTTCATTCTGTCCCAGCCTCATTACCTTGTATTTACTTTTATTGAATCTTATTATCCATTTATTTAACCAGTGTTAGAGTTTGTTAAAGTTCCTCTTTAGACTGATGCAATCATTATCATTTTTGTCTCTCAAGGCCTTGGGATCATCCTCAAATGTTTAAACAAGATTTCAGTCCATAAGGCGTGTGTGTTTGATTAACTATTTGTACTCTTACAGCCTCATATCTTGAAGTTTCTTTACATTTAAATCACAAGGAGACTGTATTCTACTCTTAGGGCCTCCTGTCTTGACGTTTCTTTACAGAGAAGGGGCCAAGTGAGGATTTTCCCTGTAAGGCTCGGTCCTCTGTTCTTGGCGCTACCTCGCTAATGCGGGAAGAGGTGAATGGGATGTTTTCAGGGAGGCAGTGATGGAATGTGCAAGAGATGCATGTGGCATGAGAAAAGTGGGAGGTGGGCA
>JAYMFT010265013.1:0-10712 GCA_038088735.1 Panulirus argus
CTCTCTCTCTCTCTCTCTCTCTCTCTCTCTCTCTCTCTCTCTCTCTCTCTCTCTCTCTCTCTCTCTCTCTCGACAAAAAGCAGCAGCATTTTGTGTGTGGACGTCGAGACGGCCTTAACAGCCGGCCTCGTTGTTAACCCGGAGAGATGTAACAAAGATACAAATGTAAACATTAGGCGGACGGATGGGGGCGTCGCTCGCTGTTGAGCCAGCGCGCACCGAGGGCAAGCGACGCTTCATTTCCTCCTGTCGGTATCAAGCTGTTTGAAAATCCCACCGTGACACACTGACCCGTAAAAGAACATCTGAGGGGATCCAGATTGAAGATGTGAAGGCGTTGGTATAGTGAGGAGTTATATGGTAGCTGGCATTAAGGATCGCTGGTGAGATTCTTCGCTTGAAATGACATATACTTTCAAACCGGGAGCTTTAAGACGCTTAAGGGACCCCTTTGAAGATATGTTTCTTTTATACATATTCTGGTAATGTACCCAAGAGGTGGGTGGTTAAATCTCTGTACGAAGGGACTTGGTACAAAGACTTCCAAATTGGGCATCGGACATTTTACCTCATACCCTTGTGATAAGAGTTAGTGAGAGGGAGGAGTGTGCTCTTACTGGGGGTGCCATCAGGGAGTGGCGCGTTGCTCATGCTGGGAGTGCCATCAGGGAGTAGTATGTTCTTGCTGGCTTGGAGGGTGTGTGTGTGTGTGTGTGTGTGTGCTGGAAACCTCGCTGCATATAGTGCTGCAAGGAACGCCTGCACCATAACGTTGTGTGTGGTGAGTGTTGGTGGCGGCTATGGTTGCAAGGGAGAACTCGCAACACACAGTACCGCCACAAAGGTCAGTTGGGTTCGCCGCCGTCAGCTTTCCACAACGCTGGGATAAGGGGGTCGGGTCGGGTCGGGTCGGGAGTCGCCACCAAACCTCTCCAACCACAACCAGGGTTGGCTTTGGGTCACTGCCTCCTCGGTACATCGGTACTACCCCCTCCATACCACAGTGGCTGTCCTCTTTATTGGCGTGAAAATTAGGTCGGTACGTTTAACGAATGCGACAGCCGGGGAGATTTGATATTTGTAAACGTGTGTGTAAATGAGGCCATTGTTCGTCTCTTCCTGGCTCCACCTCGCTAAGGCGAGTGCTAATCAGGTGTATATGAAGTGAATTTAAAGAGAAATGTAGGCGGAGAACGATGATGCAAATTAAAAGGTTTAATTCGTGCGGTATGAATTTATATAAGAATGTTTGAATTGTCCTTTGCCGTCTGCGATACTCTCTCTCTCTCTCTCTCTCTCTCTCTCTTCTCCCCTATATCTTGCAGTAGTCTTTTCTCGCTGGCTGTAGCTTCGTGCATTTCTCTTCCATCGTACGTTTCTTTGAGCTCTTTCGCGCTTTGTCGTTCTTTATTGAGCCTTGATCCTACGTTATTGAACCCTGATCTATCTTTGTTGAACCGTCCGAACTTTATTGAACCCTGCCTCTATTGAAGCCTGATCCTACTTTATTGAACCCTGGTCCATCTTTGTTGAACCCCTGGTCCTACTTCATTGAACCCTAGTCCATCTTTGTAGAACCCTGATCCTTCGTTATTGAACCCTGCCGTTTTCGATATTTCTGCTCTGTGTTGTGAGCGACGGTGCAGCAGGAGAGGCCGAAGCTCGGTACCAGGTAGAACCACGACTGATGGTGATTGCTCAGATGTACCTAGTATGTAACGTGACTATGTAGTTAATGGAGTTATGTCATTCAGTAGGCAAGATGGCTGACCGCTTCATGCTTGTAGCTCACGGGATAAACGATGACACGGGACTCCGTTCCTCTCTCATGGCGGTACCTCACCCTCACGTGCTGTAGTGCCGTGTCCTCTCTCTCTCGTGCTGTTATGATCCCCCGGTGGTCAGCACATTATTCTGGGCCTTATAAGCCCCCTCCCCTGGGGCTGGCTGGCTACCTGTGGCCGGCCTACTCATAACCAGTTTTCCCCCAGTGTTGTAGTAGTCATCCTACCTTGCCCCTCGGGTTCTCCACCTTGCTTACACACACAGCGCCCTCTCCTTCCATCTTCGTACAACGCTCGGGAGTCGGTCTCTCCACTGTACCTGTGTTGGAGGGTAGCATCATCTCCAACACTCGGGGCACGAGGCAGTACGGACGGGGGTACGTGGACCTATGGGTGTGATGACCTCTGGACTTTCGAACTGACCTTTTAAGGGTTCGATTTCAAGGCCGGGGCTATCATATCTTAAGGGCCGTGCGTATACCCTCGTGTTCAGAGGTGTCGTATTGTCGTGTTCGAGAATCGCACCGTCGCGTTCAAGGGATGGGATTGGTGAGAGTAGGGAACTTGGCCGGTATTATGTGCAGCATCATCGGCTGTCGGAACACGGGGCCGCTTTTTGAAAAAGTACCTCCATAAATATTCAGTTCCGGTGTTGTTGTATTATTGGCCCGCAGGGCGTTCATGTTTCATATATGCAAATGGACGCGGCAAAACCATACGATCGAGGGATTAGTACATCGTGATTCATACTATGTTTACTGCCCCATTCTGTATATGTGTGTGTGTGGAACTGCAGTTATACCTACTGCGTTACGTCCATACGCTATTTACACCGACGCTGGCTCTCCCGATGAGAGGGGCCTGTTGCTCCCTCCGCAGGTCTTCGTATATCGGATGTAGTGCAACTTGGCTTCATCAGTGTCACTCCGTGGGCGAAACTACATGTAGTTCTGGAGTGAACAGATCACACGCTGCGCTGAATTTTGGTTGGTGTTTCGGTCACAGACCATAATGAATTGTTGTATCTCTGTCTTCAGCTCGTGTATCGTAAAGTACAATGAGTTGGCCGGAAATTTCGTGGTTATTAGCCTTGAGGACTGGACTCTTTATAAGGCACGGCAGTACGACCCCGCGGTTGAGATGACATGGTCTTTACGGGTCAGGTCAAAGGTCAGGCAGTCATGCAGAACACGTAAAGGCCACCAAATCACCGTGTTGTTGTAGTTATTGCATAGTTGTTATCGGCAAGACCCATTTAGGAATTGTATTTCATCGGCTTTTCCCTCAGTTTCCTCATGATTTTGCAACGGCTTTGTGTCGGAATTCAGGGACGGATTTTCTCATTGCATAACGCGAGAGTCGAGGGATCCCTCAAATGCTCTAGTAGGATGCTGGAGAACGGCGACCGTAGAGTTTGTAGGAGGAGCTGATGTCGTTGACCTCTTGAGCACGAAGGCGTGACCCTCAGGTGTTGATAGTCTGGCCTTTTGACCTGACCACTCACCCCCCACCTCCCCCTCATGGACCAGAGCAGAGAGGGTGTGTCAGAAGCCACGTTGTGGCCTGACAGTAACCACTGGGTAACGTTTCAGATTACCCGAGATTACTTTAGATACTTAAGGGAGTGGGGGAGCTGGAGGACACTTGTAAAAGTGAGGTAGTGTCAGGCTTGCCGCAGCTAAAGCTCTTTGTCAGGCTTGCCTCTGCAGGAGCTCTTGTCATTCTTGGCACTGCCAGAGTTCTTGGCCCAGTTCGGGCACTTGCCAGGCTTGGCACTGCCGGGTAAGGGATCACACCAGGGCTATCACTGCCAGAGTGATCGCATGAAGCGCAGCATAACACAGGATCAAGTCAGGCTTAACACGGGCCACCTAACACCACCGCGCGCGAGAGACCGGAGGCATTGCCCTTAATGCTTTAAGACTTGTCCCGGTCACGTACTAAGAACAGGTGCGGCCGGAGGCCACTGTGTGACCTTGACCCTCCCGCCCCCCTCTCCGGAGGACCTTTTAATCTCCCCCCCCAACCACCACCACCAACTTGAGGTCACACGAGGCCAGCGTTACACTAGGACGCGTGTCGCACGTGTCACATTGTGTGGTGTCGTCTTGTCAGGTCGACACGGTTGTTGGCCTGGGGAGTGAGTGTGTGTGTCTGTGTGTGAGGTGTTGCTTTAGTGTGTCGGGAGGAGGGGGGGGGGGACGATACGGCATGAGGGCTTGTAAGGCTTCGTATGGCTTGGGTGGGGTGGGAGGGGGTTCATGGCACCCTGACGTTCATGCTGGTATTGGCACTTCGTCCTCTCGTCGCTAATTGGGCCTACGGTACTTGGCAGCTCATGGCCGCCGCTGCTTCCCAAGTCTCGTGAATGATTGGACGATGTTTTCAGTTAAATGGGCTGCGTTGCTTGTGATTATGTTTAGGATTTTTCCTAGTGATAGTAGTTGTTGTAGTAATGACAGCAGTAGTAGTAGTAGCTGTAGTAGAGGAATAATGATGCTGTACTCGCACACAGCCTGTAATATACTGCAATGTGAGCGATAATGAGACCAGAGAGAGAGAGAGAGAGGCGTGTCCGTGAGGGTGTGTGATGGTGCAATACGCCCTCTCGTTAGTCCCCAAGAAGTATCCGGTGGCGACAAATTCTCGAAAGGAACCTTCAACTCCTTTGGTGATGAGAACCCCAAGGTCTCCGGCGCTCCCTCGTCGACGGTGGTGTGATACCTGTGTTCCGCTACGTGGAGGCGAACCGGGGGGGGGGGGGGGAAGCTTAGGGGACAAGAGAACCCCCATGGGTCTCCGACGATGTGATCTCCTGCAGGAGTTCATTAAAGGTGTCCCGACTTTTCTAGTCTGTATAGATGGAGATGGGATGGTGTAACGGAAGGCTCATCCTCGCAATTCACAGCAGTAAAGGGCGAGAGGATAGTAAATCAGAAGGCTCATACACACCCACCCACCACGAGTCGACACATCCATCGACTTCCCACGTCGTTGGGACAGCATCGAGCACAAGGAAGAGGGGAAGGGTTACCATCATGTGTATTTTGTGAGGTCACGGTCATGCGTTATGCAGTGAGCATCATGAAGGGAGACTTGCCACACGTGTCACGCGCGAGACACGCACCGCCTTTGCCCCGGAGGCGCCTTATGTCGATGCCCTGACATCATACCTGTAGCACGTCCTGTGTTTATGAAATTCGGGACATTTTCCTTAACAGTATTCATGTATAGTAATGATAATAATGGTAACAATATGATAATGATATCGAAACGTTTTGCAGCAAAGCAAATCAGCTTTAACTTTATGTAACGTTTGGTGGTTCATAAAACGTTTATGAAAAAGTCAGAAACGTAAATTTTTAGCAAGAATTTAATGCAACAAAATATAACCTAAGGTTTAACCATGCATGGACTTTACACTATCACCTCCTGCGATTTCTCATTTTTAGATGTAATTTAAATCACGTGATTGAAATAATTCACATTGCCAAGGTAATGATAATCTTGTGGTAATGTGTTAGGACGAAGATGTATAATGAAGTGATTTTATGCAAAAACGGATAGTAAATCTCTCTCTTTGAACTGAAGAAGCATTTTATTTTTGTACCGCCACCCGCATATAACACACACAACTTGAAGACCAACCGAGTGATATCAGTAAATGGATGGATTTGAGTTGGATATGCCAGGACTAGTCTTATTAACTTTGCTGTACAAAGTAAAATGAACATTCGGAGAATATGGCTCATGTCCGCACCGTCCAGCAGACCGCATCTTGAAGCAGTGAGGATTTATGGAAACGGGGAAAATTGTCTGTACACGATGGGAATCGCGAAGAGGACGTCTGTCGTGTCCTTCAGTTAGACGTTGCTCGTTGGTTCAGGTCTCAGTAGATCGTCTCAGTGTACAAATTCTCGTAAGATGCACTCCAACCCAGCGTCAAATTGGTTGTGACCATGTACCTTATTTTTGTACGTGATTGGGAGACAGAGGTTGGTATGTGCATGTACGTTCTGGTGTGTTCAGTACTCTGAGATCCACATGTCCCCTGCCAAGTGGGTATATATATATATATATATATATATATATATATATATATATATATATATATATATATGATTGTTAACACTAGCCCTAATGTATGGGGTATGAATCGTGGTCGCTAAAAGGAAGCGCATAATGCTGAAGAGATCAGGTTGCTGGACACGGTAGCACGGAAATGAAAGAGGAAAAAGAAACGAGAAACTAAAGTAGGAAATAATAATTAGCAGGCAGAAGGGCAAAGGAGAGACATGAGAAATAGGTAGATGGAGAGGTGAGGAACAGAGATTTTACCCACTACAGCTGGAAGAGCATAGACAGGGGGCGATACCGATAGACAGGGATGTTTGGGGAAGACGGTGCCTCCACTGTCAGCTTTATTTAGCCCACCGGGGTACGGAAGTAATGAGTGTACACCCAGGGTCCGTGGTACGATTGCAGACAAAACCAGGACGAGCATCTGAACTCAATAGATAATCATGGTTTACGACGCCAGAGCTGGCCAGATTGTGGCTGGTATCTTGGAGGGAGCCATTTAAAAAGCCAGTGGAACACGAGGGATGACACTCAGATGTTATCATCTCGTATCAGCAGTAAACACTCTTATGCGTTTTTGGATGTTTGTTTGTGTGTAAACAACAGCAGGCAAGGAATATGAGGGACAGGACGCCTTTTTATGTGTAAACAACAGCGGGCAAGGAATATGAGGGACAGGACGCCTTTTTATGTGTAAACAACAGCGGGCGAGGAATATGAGGGACAGGACGCCTTTTTATGTGTAAACAGCAGCAGGCAAGGAATAGGAGGGACAGGACGCCATTTCAATACCTCGATAGTTCCTTTCTTTCTCCCCTGCTTAACCTGTGGGAGGCAAGGAAATATTGCTGTGGATCAGTTTTCCCCCTTCCTGATTATAATCATTTCCCGTAATGACGGGTTATTTCTATCCTGGTTGAAGGTAACTTGAGTCCATTACGCGTCAGACAGACGGCTGGTTTAGCATTTGTTGTGTCAATAATGAGAGACATTGAAATGTATTGGTTCGGTGTAACTGTGATACAAAAATACACAGGTTGGTACAACGCTCTCTGGTAGATTAAAGACCTGACGAAAACGCACGCATCCGACGCATTCGTTCTGATGTTACAAAACTGTAAGATTTAGTCACAGATTTCTGAAGTTGTTTGTTATTCCCTTCGTTGCAGTAATGCGAGTTGCAACTGCATGTGCAGGTGTAATGTAGATGGCCCAATTCGAGCTCTGGAATGCGTCGAGCAAAGTTATGTTGTGATGAGACGCCAATTTCTCCGACGGCATATGACGTGCGCTTGTCCTCCTCCAGGCATTTGCAGCACCTCTGGTTTGTTGATCTAGCGGTATACCCGTGTCAAGTTAAGACGTACCAAGCATAACGGTGCCTTCTTGTGGTCGATATTTTCTTGACCTTGTCCAGTGGAATTGACAGTTACGTGCAAGTGGTAGCGAGAGGCGAGAGGATGGGGGGGGGGAAAACGAGAATAAAAATCTTGTGGGTGATCAGCTCTTTAGAAAACGGAATTTCGGGGGAGAACTCAGCGGGGAAAATTTGCCTTTGTTCTCCCCCCCCCCCCCCCCCCCATTCGGCATGGCGCATGCGACTAAGCTGGTTTTCAAGGGGGGGGGGGAGAAAATTCTATATTTCGACTGTTAATATGCACGATTTTTTTGGGATTTTGGATTTTTGAATTCATGGAGCTGTGCGATGGATATTTAAAATTTTTTTTTGTACGTATTGCGTGTGATGTTAGGGCAAGTGGGTGAGGTTGTGATGGAATGTCCCGTGGGTGGGTTGGTGGGGAGAGGTTTAGCGGGGTGAGGAAGCAAGCTGGCGGTCAAAGACCCACATGATGGGGAACTAACACACTCACACACACAGTAAGGCTCACTCACACACACTCAGCACTGAACACACGTTTGCTGCTGCTGCGCGCGCGCACACACGCACGCACACACACACACACACACACACACACACACCTCTTTTTTTTTTTCTATTGCGCCTGACGTCACAGCGCGGGAGGTTTGGATGATTCGCGGAGCGGTGTATTGCGTCGCTAGAGTCATCGAATGCGACTGGTTCGTTAATAAAAAAAGAACGGAAAATTGAATGAATCAGTGAGGGAAAAATTGCAGCATCGGTTGCTGACCTTGGGAGCGAGTGAGTAAGTGGATAAGCAGGTGTGTGTGTTTACCCGGTAGGCTCGCATGTGTGTGTGTGTGTGTGTGTGTGTGTGAGGTGCGCGAGGGCCAACAGCTGATCGCAGGGTTGAGAGGGGTGTTGGGGGAGAGGGGGAGGGAAGCAGGAGGAGGAGGAGGAGGCGGGAAGGGGGGCTCCTCCCCTCTCCCCCCTGCTGACGGAAGTGCTGCGCCCCTGAAGTGTATAATGAGTTTGATGTCTCGGACACAGCGAACACCTCCACTTCTATCTCCTCCTCACACCTCTTCCTCCTCGCCCACTGCAGCCTACCACCTCCACCTCCTCCTCCTCCTCCTCCTCCGTGGGGACGATGCACCCACCACGCAGCGGTGACGGAGGGAGGGAGGGGATGATGAAAGCGGTCTCACCAGGACGTGTGTGTGTGTGTGTGTTTTTGGCGCCATTTGTAACAGTGTGGTGCCGAGTGGTGCCAAGTGAGCGGTGGTGGAGTTTGTTAGTCTCCCTCCCTCTCTCCGTACCTTGTTTTCACGCGGCACATGTTGCACGTGTTTGGTAAAATCCGCTGAAGAAGACGTCGTGATGAAGTCAAGTCACTCTCCCGCGCCCCTCGGTGTAGTAGTTCGTAGTGAACTTAAGACGCAGTTACTGTATATTGATTTTGCGTCGTAGTGAAGTGTCAGGCCGACGAGTGGATTCATATCCGTCGAAGTTCGTCGGATACACGGCCAGAGGCCCGCCCGGGGTGGTTGGTGGGTGTATTACGGGGTGCACACGTAATACGCACTCACACACACTCGTGGGATCGTTCGTTCCCCTAACTCCCCGGATGTACGGGTAAACACGCCAAGGCTGAGATACAAGATTATGAAGTTCTCCGTCCCAGCAATTCGCTGTGCAAAGGCATTGTGCTCCGTGAAGGTTAGCGTTAACTGTATTGCCGGGCATTGTGTTGGTGTGTGTGTGTGTGTGTTGCGTGTGTCTGAGGAGGTGTTCTGTAGGCCAAAGTTTTGCTGGGTTTTATCTCTTGGATAGGGATGGTAATTCAAGGAAGGTTACATAGTAGTGGTAGAGTGTATAAAGATGTGTAGGCTAACATTGGCTGGTCTGTGGCACCAATACCAATCGCGTGTGCTCTGTGCCACACTTCTGCCACAACGCGCCACTTTTGCACTTCCTCTACCGCTCTGACCCCACCACCAGTACTCCGTCCTGCCATCGCCATTGACACCATTACTCGCTCACACACACATATGTATGTCAGATGTAGTTGATTGCACGTATTCTAAAAGCAGACGCAATACTGTCTGCACAGAATCGTTTCGCGACCAAGGAAGGAAGGTACATGCAAACAGGGGACACTGGAGATAACAGGGTGATTATATGTACTAATGACGGTTATAGGCCGGATGTGTTTAGAGAGAAAAAAAAATAGTTTTTTATATAGTGAAGTAGTAATTTCATACGACCAGCAGTAATTATCTGTCCAGTTCGTAACGAGTTTATGACCACGAAGGTTACCACTTCCATTCACGCTACTCTCCAGCTGAAGGAATATTTCTCTAGGTTCTTTCCGACATTCCCCCCGCAGTTTCATATTATGACATCTGGTCTTGGGAGTCCCATTTGATCCTTATGGAACTGGCCTAGAAGTACAGCTTTATTTCTAACGGGAGTTTAAAGGTGAGTTTCATGTCTTCTTTACAACCCCTTCTGCCTTCGTGGGCAGATCGAGGGGTTCCCTTTCATTCGCCTGTTGAAATCTGGGTAACAATTTGTTTTTTCTTTTATTTTTTATAGAGACAAGGTGGGAAATGTCTGCCATATTGTTTTTTTTTTTTTTCCATCGCTCTACCGGCTGTTTCTGTTCCCCTTTGTTACGTTCTTCGGCTGCGTCAGCTGTAGGAGCAAGACTGTCTTGACCTCCCTACCCCGTATACAGGACAGTGCAGTGTGTCCTCCGCAGGCATTGCCGTGGTAGCCCACTCCCCACGCTGGTACTGGGGAGAGTCAGCTCCTGTTCTGAATGTGACCACAGTCATCATACATACTACAGAGTGGGACCTCTGTATTACCTTCAGTTCTTCTTGTGCTGTGGCTACACATACTACTACGGATCACAGTCGTATATCTTAACCTCTCGTCTAACACACACACACACGTTCTCTCGTCCCGTTTCCCTCAGAAAAAGAGAGGACTAACATGTGAATGCAGCCAAAGAAAGACTCGGTAGATTTATTTTGCAAGGGTGGCAGTTGCTTCTTGCATAAATGCCTCCTGTGTGTACGGGATACAACAGAGGATATTACTGCAGGTACTGAGGCATGCCTCTCGTTCATGCTTGGATTGCAGCTTCTGAATCCGTCCCCAAACCGGGGACCGGGAGAGCACAGGGCGTGGTGACGCTCCGTTATCACCTGACTTTGTCTTCATGTGGACCCCCAAGGAACAGATGCATACCCGCGGTTCATGGGGGTCACGTTCTCCTTGGTACGAAGGCGGCGCGCTGCTCATCTTGCGGGTACCTAGTGGCAGCACTAGGATCCCGATTCCTCCATCAGGGAATGAAGTATTAAAACTGAAACTGAAAACTGAATAAAATCCACATTCCCTCCCCTTTCATTCCCCAAACGCTCTCTCTCTCTCTCTCTCTCTCTCTCTCTCTCTCTCTCTCTCTCTCTCTCTCTCTC
>JAYMFT010265024.1:0-10711 GCA_038088735.1 Panulirus argus
TTCCAGCCCCCCGCTCCCTCCCCTTTTAGTCGCCTTTTACGACACGCAGGGAATACGTGGGAAGTATTCTTTCTCCCATATCCCCAGGGATATATATATATATATATATATATATATATATATATCACATTGCCAGACATTGTAAGCATGTACCCATGCCTAGGGTGCATGAAGCCATTTGGCAAATGTCCCAGTTATATATAAGAATTCGAATCTCGATCAGGGATGGAGGTTACGTTGCTTTGATTTTCCTCTGACGAATTATTTTACAAAGATTTTTATGTGGTACGCAGGGTTTTATGTGTGGAGGTAGGGTGCGAGGATTGCGCTGTTAACAGGCTTGACATGTAGCTGGTAACAAGAGATAGATTACTTATTTACCGTTATGGGTATTGATGTGTAGTTTTAGGGTCCAGTACATGATGGCACTGAGGTATTTTACGAAATTGTCAGTCATGTTTCGCTATGATTATAGTCGGTCGTGTTTCGCCGTGGCTGCATTGTGAGTTTTTCCTTTTTTTTAGCCACAACGTCGGTCATGATTTTCCTCTGACGAATTATTCCACAAAGATTTGTATGTGATCGTGCGCAAGGAGGGAAGAAATTTTCATTTTGACCGTAAAAAATATTACATTGTTATGTGTGTGGACAGAGCGTGCGAGGCTCACGTCGAAAAGTTAGAAGTGATTTGTAGCCGGTAACAAGAGCTGGATTACTTATTAAGAGAAGTGGGTATTGATATGCGGTAATAGGGTCCATTACATGATGGCGCTGGGGTATGCTTCAGCATAGGTACCCTGTCAGTCATGATTCGCTTTGATTACTGTCTCGCGTTCCGCCTTTGGCTGCATTTTTGTGAGTTTTTCCTTTTGTGGCTACATAGTCGGTCGCATTCTACTTTGGGAAGGGCGAGCTGGTGGAATATCGGAAAAGGTAGGGCGTTTCCATTCCTGTTATATATTTTCCATTTGCGGTATGGATATATGTATTACAATTTTCTCCTTTTTCTGCATTGCAGGAGACGGCAGAATTATCGTTGCAGTACAAAACGCCAATTGAATTTCCTGTTGTTAGGCGTACAAGTAATTACCACTGGTAGTAATTGGAACTAGTAAAAAAGGGTGTCACCATTTGTAGGATTTTGTATATTATTTGTGTGACTGAAATTTTGTGGTTGCTGGTTTCTGTTCCTGTAATTTTCTTGCATTAAGCTCTCCATGACTTGCTTTCTTGTGCTCTGGAAAATCGTTTCCTGCTTTTTTTATTTCATGTTGGTGGCTTCAGTCACGAACAGAAATCCACATCGAGGCTGCGCCTTATTGAAAAATATGAAAATAGTTAAAGAAAGGAAGGGTTGAGAAGAGGGATAAAGACTTGAGAAAATGCTTACCATAGTCATATCGTTCGTTCGTGAGCTAGCAGGATTATGCGCGGGCCGCCAGTGTGAATGTCTGAAGAAGGCGCTGCCAGCATGAATACTGTCATGTCTCGCGTTTGAACCTGAAGTGAAAGCATCGAGCTGCAGGTCGGGTCAAAGCAGCATGGGGTGGAGAGGGATGGGGGGACTGTTGCTAACTCTGTACCGTAAGTTCACCCGCAAGTATTTGTTATTCTGCAAACATACAAAGTGCGGCATGTGCATTTCGTCTCTTTCATGAGAATCATACACGTGTTGCATTTCCGTCGACCGATTGACCTCTCTCTCTTTTAGTCGTCAGAAATGTGACTCGGTGATTGTCGTTCTAATTCTAGCATTTACTATCATCGTCCACTTGTCCATTTCACGTAGGATCACGGCCCAGTAAGATCTGCCGTGAGCAGTCAGGTTCAAGCGGGAGACTAACATCTGGTTGCTTTTCGTGAGCTCTCATGCCAGGTGCTTTATAGTACAGTCAAGCGAATCTGCCTCAAGCTTTACATACAGTATATATATATATATATATATATATATATATATATATATAGAAAAAGAGAGAGAGATAGGCGTTATTGGAGGCTACCCCGTAGACGAGACATCCCCTTCGGCAAGCCGTGCATCATCAAATTGACATAACAGAGCACAATCTCGTCGTAGAACTTCGTCGCTTCAAAGTAGTCTATCCTGTTCCTGCTACTGGGCGTAGCGCAGCCTTGAAGCTGTAGGTTGGGCCAGGGTGAAGGGTGCTGGGGTTGTGTAATAATGTAATCAGAACCGGGTTGTACCCATCGTCATAAGCTACCACACATTGTTCTCTTCCTACACTGTGTTATCTTGTTATCGGCGCGTCGGATAACTGCATATGGCTCACGTGTACATTTCTTATCTCGCTGTATCTAACTACAGAAATTTCATCCGTTCATTAAAAATAATACTGATTACGTACCATTTACCTAAGTGTGTGTGTGTGTGTGTGTGTGTGGTTAAGTACGACTTGCATGCTATATGGCGTGGTTTTCCATATTTGCATTTGACATCTCCACGCGCGGTTGAGAAAGACGTCAGGCACGGTTACCCTTCAAAACGATCCAGAAACCACACAACCAAACAATAAGAACCAACACTAGTTCTCTAGACATACCACAAGAAAAAATAATCGGAAACTTGTACTCAAAAAACAATAAGTCCCTCGAGATCAGCTACTGAAGCCATCTGTCGAACCCCCAAACATCAGAGCCTATGACAATATCCTAAAAGAGAACCATCTCTTCAATCTACCACTGGACCCGCCACCACCAGCACTTAAAACTAAACCTAGAACCACCCTAAACCAAACCTAAAACCCGCAAGACCTATAAACCAAACCTAAAACCAGCAAGATCTAAGTGGCGAAACCTAGAGGAAAAATTTGCTGATAATACGAAGACTGATCAGACAGAGAGAGCGAGAGGGCGGAGGGATTTACTTAGGCCCGAGAAATTGCTGTTCCAGATTCGCAAACTGTCAACAGGTTCCAGGAAGGACAGGACCAGTCCGGACCAGCTTGAGCTTGAGGGAGATGACGAGTTTCAGGAAAGTTGACAGTTCGTGGAAAAAGTAAACGTTCAGGGACCAGGGAAGTTCAAGGAAAAGTTAAACTTCAGGAAAGTTTAAGTTCAGGAGGAAAATGAGGTTGGAGTATTCTGACACTTCAGAGAAAAGATGAGCTTCAGAGGACTTGACGGGGCACAGCCTCTCCCTATTTACAATAACTACAACGACCATTCTCAAATTAATACGACCCTCCTCAAACTCTCGACTTTCCACGGGTCACCTGGACTATTCTCCTCAAAATATCACGACTCCCCCACTGGTAGTATTACGACTCTGCACGAGTTTATACAACTCTCCTTACAGCCGTTCCACTCGGTTTATTCCCAGCAACTCAGCCATCCACAACTGCCTCTTCATCAAGGTATAATGACTCCAAACATTAATTTCGACTACCCTCCCCCTTCCCCTCCCTCCTTCCCTCCCTCACCATTTACCACGATTCTTCCTCCTTCCCTCCACCCCTTCGGTCAATACACTGGCCCCTCCACCACCCGCTGGAGGGGCCACACGGCTGGACCGCCCTAGTTTCCCCGCCAAGTGTGCGGGGTTCCTGGGAATGTCTGAGCGAAGGAACCAACTTCGGCCATTGGGGACCAGACGTAAGCCGTTGGCGGAGGTTGTTCGGTGGGTCAGGCGACACCAGAGGGGCTTTCAGCGACTCCGGGTCTATTTACAGTCTTAGTGGCTCATTCTTCGTCTTCTTTGACTTCGTGTCTTGACGTCTGCCGGACGACGTCTTTACTTCGCTCTTCCTCCGAGAAACGCCTCGCGGGCCTCTATCATGGCTTTGAAAGGAAAGCCATATGACGCATACATTCCCGTCGTCAAGTCCCACCAACACGATGAGACTCAGCTGTGGCAGTGGTGAGTAAGACTCACCAACATGCAGGTGACATCACCCACCCTAACACTCACACAAAGAGCCGGTAAATTCTAAATGATCGTCCTGGGGTCGAATGACTCTTTGTTGGGAGTTAAATGATGATTCCCTCATCATCAAAACACAGAGTGGTGATGACACAGATCATGGTATTAAGAATCACCTTTGTTCATTACAATGCTCCTGTAGAAAGTGAATGACGGTAGCGAGGGTGTCTTACGGATGTCTGTTCCCAGGTATGACTAACGCATAACCTTCCAGGGGCAAAATAATACTGTACGTCCGTACAACAAGTAGTCAACACTAAGCAGACCCAGGCCAGTCAGTAAGGGCATGGGATCACCAATTTAGTGAGCCTCAGGGCAAAGGTCAGTAAGACTTACAAGAAGTGATTACTAACACGCAAAACCATAACTGGTCAATATAAAGCTCACCGGCGTACAAAACCGTGCAGGCTAATATGGCTCATCCAGTACACAGAATAACAAGTGCCAACACTGTATGCAGAACTACAGAGGCCAATAAAAGCTCTCCAGGACCAAGTCTCCCTCCCCCCCCCCCGCATCGTATAAAGCCATAAGGGTCACGGGCTCACCACAACGAATGATCACCACTAAAGCCTGCCGTGTTAAAAGCAGCCTAAATCCACCACTATAAATCTTGTTGATCGATCACTTGTGTGGACAGCTTGGTTATACCAGCGGGAGGGAGAGGGTTGAGGGAGACTGTTGGGGAGGGAGACAGAGACGGACGAGGGAGGAAGGGAGGGTGGAAGGCGGAGGAGAGCCTGGGCAGCGTGCCATCCCTGATGACCTAGTTCTCCAACCCGTGACCCAGCCTGAGGCCCCGAACTGCTACAGCAAGATGCTAGAGATGCTCCACCGCCGATGATTGATTACTCGTACCGCTTTATGTACCATCCAGCCTAAAGGTTGCCTCCACCACCCGTGGACACTTCCTGGATCTAGTAGATCTAACAGAGATCTCTATCCAGCTGGATGCACCCTCGAAATGGTAGAAATCACCTCCTGGGGGCCGCCAACCAGCTGGATGGATCTCTGAAGAAGCAGGAACCAATAGCTGGCGTTCTACAGAAGCAACAATCACTTCAGGGGGTGGTCGACCAGTTGGATGGGGCTTTATAGGAGCATGAACCACTTCAAGGGTTCGTCGACCAGTTGGGTGGGGCTTTATAGGAGCATGAACCACTTCAAGGGTTCGTCGACCAGTTGGGTGGGGCTTTACAGAAGCAAGGTACTACTTCAGGTTGTTCGTCGACCAGATGGTTAGGGCCCTCTCGGAGCAAGAACCTCTTCAAGGGGTCGTCGGCCAAATAGGTGGGGCCCTGTAGGAGCAAAAACCACTTCGAGGGGTCGTCGACCAGCTGGGTGGAGCCTTGTAGGAGCGGGAACCACTTCAGGAGGTCGTCAACCAGATGGGTGGGGCCCTGGAGGAGGCACAGGCCCGTCAAGGACCATGGACCTGCGAGAGCGTCACCTGCACCTGCAGACCAACTATGTTGTGTACTGGGGCGTTACTTCACCTGTTGTTCCCCTTCACAGAACCACATTAACCCGGAGGAACCTGGAAGGGCCATCAGTTCGTAGCCGAGGACCTGCGGTACACGTCTACCAGTTACTGGTAGCTTTGTAAAGTATCTCCCAGCTTGAAAGGTCTCGAATGAACCCGAAAGTATAACGGTCGCTAACGTCAGCACTACAATATGAGGCTTAGTGCCCCCTCTTGCATCACGTATTGTCTCATGTAACTTACACAAAAAGAAACTGACAATGCTCTACAGCCTCTTGAGCCACGCAGCGTAAACTTGCCCTTGAGGTTCCATTTTCCATTTCACTTTTTGTCGTCCGTCGTCGACGGCGGGGCGAGGCCAACTTACCACTGTGATAACCTGTCAGGGGAGGTCGTCCGTCATGTGGGGGTCGTTTACACAGACCTGCCCGCCGCCTTCATTTCCTCAACCACTTCCCGGCGCGCTGGACGTGCTCCTGTATGGACGCCACTCTGTACGTGGGTCTCTGTATGACCGTGACTGTGTGTGTATGTGTAGAGAACGACTCGATCTGCAAATGCAGATGGGGCATCGAAGTACACAGAGGTTACAAGAGTGTGACGTATGAGACGGGTGTAGCCTGTAGCTGCTTATGACATACAGACCTATGGATGGGAGAAAGTGTGGATGGGTGTGGTGATGGTGGTAGGTGTACACACACGAAGGCCGAGAGGTGGAGCTGGCACGAGAGAGGGACGGACCACAGTCATGCCCTGGCCTCCCAGGTCACAGGTCACCACTATATATAAAGTCCTGTTTTACGGCATCGTATACTGAGCGAAACTTTGGCGTTCCTTCATGTCACCGACCTAGTTCCCGCCGGTGCTGAACGAGGGAGAATAATGCCGCTGGACGAGGGAGAATATCGAAAGGGATCATCACGCTATCATCCTACGAGCTTTACCAACTTCGTGCGACGTTTCCTTCCCTCATCCCTCACTCCCACAATCTCTCCTTCTCTTCATGACAACTCAACTAAACCCTTCATCCTGCTTCCTGAGCGGGTCACCATGTCTACGTCAGAAGTCTTGTTCTGTAACCTACTGCAACGAATTCCTGTAACTTGTAACTCACTTAACTAGAGGCTACAAACTGTAGCTGTATCAAATGACAGTTAACAATACAGTAATGAAATGTTACAGACCACTGTGACAAAACTGTCCCCTGGTTAAGTAGAGTGTCCAGTTCATCCACTGCGTGGATCACAGTGTAATGGTCGACGCGTTAATATGTCAGCAATCTGAGGGGTTTACTGGCCAGTGAGTGATGAACAACAAGGATATATGACACGATGAAACGTTTATGTAAAAGAAAATTAAAAGCTTTGTTATATCTATATATACTCGCAACACTTGCCAGATGCTTCTGGTATTATTGCACAGGGGTACCTAGTGACAGCACTAGATCCCGATTCTTCTATCAGGGAATAAAGTATTGAAACTAAACTAACTAAAAGAATAGTGATGACGTGAAGGTTATTATATGGTCTTTAATTAAAAACTGAAAATGGTAATTATGAAAAAATATTATGAGAATAAAGAGCAAAACTCGTATATCAAAAATATATGATCAACATACATATATCCACCTTAAACTGTAAATTAAAAGGTTTAACAGAAAACTAGAAATACTTGGACGAAATACATATTGCTTATGTTCCTCCTTAAGCGTTAAAGAAAATGGATGAAATTTCTTAGACAGAGAGAACGGAGATCATCGTCAAAAACATGGTAAGACGACACTGCCTGATGTCTTACGACTAATATCGCAAACATAAAAAAAATTTCATTATAATAATGTCCTTGTTTAGTGAGAATAGATACATTATAATAACATTACGACATGTAGAATTCTGTAAGAATCTTAAAAACTAAATCATGACAATAATTTCGTATATACATTTTTTTCTAGATATCAAAAAATTTCATCTCTTTCTTTAAGCAAATCCCGGATATTAATTTTCTTGGCAGTTAAAAATGGGTACTGCCACAGCTGCTGGGTGCAAAATATAATACAACAGGGCTCCACCTGCGTTAGATACAATTTGCAAATTCTATGCTCGTGCTAGGCTCAATCAAGCACTTAATTGCTACGCTAATCAAGTACTTAATTGGAAAATACTTATTTATTCTATATATGACTGTCTTCAGGTCACTGGATGCATACTGTACTTACTAAGTGAATGCTTATTCATTTTATATATGACGGTCTTCATGTCAATGCAGGATAAATCACAATGACGAGGCTTTAGTAAATGATTAACAACCATATTAATCTATAACCATTTGATAACAACATGTTCATTAAGGCCGACTTACCAAATTACTCTAAGCTTACTAAATATGACCTGTTCCAGGTTTTTTTAAAAGGTAACCCTTCGCCTTAAGGAAAAATCTAATGTTTCTTTTCTTTTCTTTTTTATTCTCTGTTTCTGTTGCTGTGTTGGATGGTTAAATAAAGGAGCGACCTCGCTGACGAGTGGTGTCCGTGAGCCGACCTCATCTCGTGGAAAAGAAGTTATGAATATGATGATTTCAGACGTACTTTATATAACCCAGAGAGGAAGGTGTTTGTGCGTGCGTGCGATTACTATCTGTGTGTTGCGGGGAGAGAATTTTAGTCTTGTGTTGCCTCCTCGTCTCTTAACCTCGTGCACATGGACAATATCTCTAATCACATGTGTATGTATGTGTGTGTGTGTGTGTGTGTGTGTGCACATGGGTGTATATAGAGTACACATGCAGAGACAAGGCAAGCAGAACCTAACATCCTGCTGTCATTTCTGGAATCCAAGACACGGACTCGAGACGTCGTGGGCAAGTCTTCCATCACCGGGATGCCTCCTCACCCACCTCACGTGTACTATACTGGCCCGGAGGGCGGCGCCCTACCTCCTCCCTCCCCGTGCGTCACACACCAGGCTCTTCCCCTCGGCTGACCAAGCCACCCACCCACACACACACAGCAAATCTATAACAACGTAATATATAAACTTACACCCGGTACAACAAACATCAATTTGCTTTCCTTCTCTCTCAACACGTCCAGCTCTGAGCTCCTGATCTCTCCTGCCGCCACAAACAGCCTCGAGAAGGACCCCAACGATCTGTCTCTCTCCGAACTCCTCCGTGTATTTCTTGTTTGTATTCTGGAAGCAACACATAAATCACGACTGGTGCGCCTCGACGCAACACACCAGACAATACGGACATGACAATACACGGGCGAGTGCGCTCTCTTCCAGACCCGTGCCACAATGCCTGGAACACTTCCTCCCCGGAACAAAGGACTCCCAGCTCGGCTGTAGCGTTGGGCCATACGTCATCTGTTGACGTGGAAAACTTAAGGCAAATGTGTGGACGGCACGGCAGTGGCGTGGGGAAAGGAGCCAACTGGTTCAAAATGCATAACTCGACACTCAGGCAACACAAGTGTGGGTCCCGCCTCCGTATCATTTCCCACAAGAACGAGGTAGCGGCGAGTACAGTAAAATGAAACGTAAGAACTAAAACTTTTTCGCTTGGCCACTTGCTATTGTCTTCTTTTTGGAAAGTAATACAGGAGGGGAGGATTTCCAGCCTATTACGACATGCTCGAAATAAATGGGTAGCAATCTTTTTTCCCCTGTCCATAAGGATATACTCGTGTGTGTCTGTGTGTGTATATATATATATATATATATATATATATATATATATATATATATACTTCACCATAAGCGGGTTCAGGAGGTGACAGGTTTATTGCGGACCTAAGAATAAGTACGAATTACCAGTTTCATGGGCCAATACCTTGGCCTGAGCGATGTTTGAAGTCATCATTTGATGTCACATCTAAAAATCTTTCGGATCAGGAGACATCGTTTGGCAGGTGATTAATCAAAGCTGGATTTCTTATTGAAGATCTTACGAGTTTACGAGTTCGGGAGGAGGCGAATGGAAGATATTGCCTGGTTGGCTCACTGCCTCCCAGACGATATTAAGGAAAGCCTTCCTTGTGACGTCTGACTGATAAACATGTCAAAACTCGGCAGGTCAAATATTTTGATATTAATATTCGGGATTTATATCATATTCTCATTAGCAGATCAAATTCACGTAAGCAGTTGCAACCTTCTGTGATCATAATGGCATGAAAATTTAGGACCATATGATATGCGGTGATCGCGAGCCCAGTGAGCAGGGGTTAGGCTGACATTAATCATACTAAAACATTTCAGTAGGTGAGATTATGTCCTCACTGGATGAGCTCTTCTCTACGATCCTACATGAGCCGATAACAAAGAGGTATATACTTCTCGTATTTCTAATCCAATCAGACAACTGGGCCATATATATATATATATATATATATATATATATACACAAGGAATTCCGTTTATCATGAGACCAGGTAAATAATTATATCAGTTTACCTTGATGATCAGGCACCAAAGATTTTTCTATATAATGACATTTCAAATCTTCCGATAAATGAACTATGACGGACAACAGTGGACGTCGGTCGACGGAGTTGCTCACCCACGCCATGCATGATAAACGGACCTCTTTAATCACAATGACTCTCCCTGAATCTAACGCACCGCCATCTACATGAAGGAGTGGCCATTACATCGTGACTTCTTCCACTAAATCAGATCAATTCTGGTGTTCTTCAAAGAGAGACCTTACACCAGTGTTATACCTTAATAACATTGTAAAGTTATAGTTCCAACATGGCAGAAGCGGGTAAAGATCACCCTGCTCGAAGGAGCATTGGAAAATAACACATGATAACATATGTTCACATGAGTTAGGTGAGCGGAACATTGTAATCCCTCGCGAAGTCGGTACAGTGCATTGCCAACCTCTGCCAGACGCCCGCCTCCGCGGCTGCAGCACGCACCTGGCCGGCTTCAAAAGTGCTCTCGGCCACGAAGCGCAAATTAACGCTGATGACTCCTCGTTAGTGACCCCAACACAATACCTGACAAACATGAACATACTGCCAGTGTTCCCAGTCTCAGAAGTGGTGATCGATCATACGATACTTAAGTTTCAAGGGCCTGGTTGTGGATGGGGAGCTGTGGTCTCAGTGCATTGCACATGACAGCTAGAGAATGGATGTGGGCGGATGTGGCCTTTCTCTGCCTGTTCCTGACTCTACCTCGTTAATGCGGGAAACGGCGAAGTATGGAAATATATATATATATATATATATATATATATATATATATATATATATATATATATATATTTATATTTTTTTTTTT